>JASDQU010680674.1:11099-23523 GCA_032191745.1 Picea mariana | reverse complement strand
CTCCTCCCCCCTGCACCCCACCTCTTACCCCCCTGCGCGCCCGGCGCAGGCAATCAAACACTACTAGTTTTGCAAAGAATATAACACATACCCAACAATCTCTAGATACTAACCGGGTCTCCTCCTAGATACAATCTATCCATAGTCTATCAAAGTCTAGTAACTTGTCTCGTGCACATATCCGCTACATAAATGGCCCCCAAGACCTGGGTAGACCTCTTAATGCTACATTCACCAACTCAACATCCTATATTATCTCACCAATAGTTGTAATATTATCTCATATATGAGTAATATTCATGAGATAATTGACAACTGTGTCCTCACTGGTCATCCTGACAACATGAAGTTGGTGCTTAAAGTGGAGCATTCTACCAATATTATTGTTTTGGTAAAGAGCCACCAAAGCATCATACATATCCTTGGCAGTTTCTTTCTCGACAATGTGAGGAATAAAGTGGTCCTTCATGGACTCTAGCAATGCATGCTTGGCCTTCACTTTCCTCTTCTTGTGGAATTCCAAATCTACTAGATCAATTGGGATATAAAGAACATCCTCAACATACTCCTTGAGGTCATTCTCTTGCAACATAAGGAGAAACCTTTCCTTCTAAACCTGGAAGTTGGTTTCCCCTTCCAACCTATCCTCAAGCTTCAATGTATTCACCATCTTGACCATCCTGGAGCAAGAACAAGTACAATAGTGTTCCAGTGTTGTAGCCACCAAAGTGTCTCAAGATGATCCCCTTCTCTTCAAATCCCAAGCCCTGATACCATGCCAATTTTCACATGCAACTCTATGTGACTAATTTCAGATCTGAAAATTGCTTCTAGATGATCTAACTATCACTGAACAACTTTATATTGAAACTATTGACTGAAAAACATATGCAGCGGAAACAACAAGATCAAAGATGATTCATCAATACACAAGAGACACAATATTTATATTATGTAACTTTATACAATTCTCCAAATCTAAAGACCAAAACTAATCCTCTCAAAGTCACCAAAACTGAGGATAGAACTAGTCCTCTCAAAATCACCAAATCTGAGGACAACCTTGTCCTCCAAAATACAATCAAGAAAACCAAAATTCAACAGTATCTGGAAATATCCTCTACCCAAGACTCTGGTGTAGATCACTTGTACGACTTGCTAACGTCACCTATCAGCCTGTATAGATCTGTACTTTCCCAGAAAACTAGATACATGATTCATCAACTGGAAACCTGCAAACATACACTATTTGCTCCACTGCAAATCGTGTATACCCTATACACGATTTTTCCTTTTGTAATCCATGTATATATGCACTTCGTCCTCTTACAAACCGTGTATGGAACAAAAAATTTGATCCACACGTGAAACCTTCTTCACCTCTCTCTTCAAGGATATATTCCACACCTTGCATACTTTCCCTTGTTGAGATCACTAATCCTCTTAGTCACAAGTGCAGACTCACTTATTCCAACTCCATTCTTCCAAAATAATGATCTAATGTCACAATGACATCTCTCCCTTATATAGGAGTCCAATGAGTGAGTTTATGATCCCTTCCTAAACTCAACAATTAATTAGAATATTTTAATCTTCTTTGTGGGCATGGAACCCCCACAAAAACCCACAAATCCCATCAACTTTCCCATGAGGCCCTAGCCTCACTTCTAAGCCAATTTCACTGAAACGAAAGTCAGAACTAGTGCCAACAAAAATTATCACATGCCTGGAACCTTGGCCTCTAATGGGAATACCTCCTGAAGCTACAAAAAAATCAACACTTTACAACTTGGAGAGTTGGTCCATTAAATTTTAAAATGGTATTGTGTATTTAATATTCTTTCCTTATTTTGGGAAAAACACTCCATTGATCTTGGTGTTCATAAATTGATTTTAATATAAAATATATATTCAATTTATCCTCGATAAAAGTAAAATAACCAAGCCAAGCCAAATCCAGAGCTAGAGTGAGAGTTGTATCTAGGAGACAGTGTTGATAGCCATGTTCCAAAGAAGCAAACAAAAGGCACATTGATCTATAGATTGATTTCCTTGAAGGTTTTGGAGATAAAAAAAATCCTTTCAATCTAGAGGTGTGATCTGAAAAGGATCTACAAAAGGAAAATGGTTGTAGGATTCAATACCTAAGTTAAATTCAACAAATAATGAAGGCCAACCAAAGGAAAAGAGAAATTCAAGTTAAAAAAAAAAATTAAGAACAAGAAAAGAGAAAAAAATTAAATGAAAAACAAAAACAAAAATATGAGAGAAGAGAGTTGGGAATGGAAAATGAAAGGTTCAATCTTTTGACTTTCCCATTACCCCCATGTCTACCAATATCTCATTGTAATTAGACTCACAAAGGACATTTTTTTTTACCAAAAGGTGAGGATGCACAAGAGGAGTTGTGTAAATTATGAATGGCCATAGAGCCACGAGCTTCATTGTAACTGAATATTGTCGAAATGAAAACTAAGAAACCATTTGGCTTTTCCATTTGTGTTTCAAGGGTAAATATTGCTTCTTTGTGTTATGATTGTATCTGTGGCTATGTTAAATTTTGTGTGTGAGTTATTTGTGATTTAATCTATGTTTAATATGCACCCTATAGTTGGATTAATGGCTTTAAGGATGAATTCCCAACCGCAGTTTTGTTATTTCACTCAATATTTCATTCTCCACTAGTATTTTATTAATTCTATTAGCTATTTATTTCCCTCCATTCATTGTACTGTAATATTTGAATTCAATAGTTGTCATGAGATAGTTGTTGCAATTATCTACCAGAGTTTCTAAATTTAATTCATAAACAACAACCAAATTCAATACTTGAGACCATTGGCATCATGACCCAACCTTCATAGAGTGCTTGTGATATTGATTGAGGCCATACATTGTGAATTATACTCCAATATGGTTTTACATTGCAGGCCATACGATCTATATTAAGCCTTGGTACATTGTCTCCATCTCCTTCAAGACATACAATTGGTGGCAGGGTGTATACATGGAGGCATTGAACTGTGTGCAAGGTGGAGAGTTTAATTGTTAAGGGAAACCATAACTATAACATTGTTCCTTCATCTCCATCACTTGGCTTCTTGTGGTTAATTTGTTTATGTTTTTGGTTCAATTCCTTTTGGAATTACTTGTTTTATTCTCTTCTCCCATACACTTTTGAACTCGTCGTCATAACTTTGTTATCATGTAGCTCAAGTCATTATGATTTTCTTGGTTTAACTCTTTTGGAGTTTTTATAATTGTCCCATTCACGATGTTTAATGACTATACATAATTAAATTTTATGTAGTGCTCTCCCCCCACTAAACATGGATGGGACCAGAGTTCGTTGATTTCCCAAAAGAATGTTTGATTCTACCTCTTTATCCCAATGATCTCAATTTGATTTTATTCCCCTTGTTAACAGGGGTGAAGAATGTGAGTCTTTCTTAAGAACCTCTGCAAAGGATAGAGACTAAGATACGTCAAGGTTTTCCTCATCTCCAACTTATTCAATTTTCTTTTCTTCTTCCAATATTTCCTCTTCTAACTCTAGTTCCTTCTCTATTGGAGTCATTGAACATGTTGTCTTCTTCCTTTTGTTCTTTTGTTGTTGGCCCAATATATTATCCATGAGGAAAATGAAAAGAGTGAAATGTAGTGAACGTGACATGCAAGGGAGTTGAAGTGAAGCATAGGGAAGATGAGCAACTAAAACAAAGCCCTCTTCCAATGGTTCTAAAAGGTAACAAAAAATTGATTACAACAAAGCTTCTAGGATGTCTAAGAAGGAGATTGAGTTGGTAAATTAGAATCAAAGAACCCCCATTGATCTTAAATGTGAGAATAAGAAGAAGGTTTGGAGGGGATGAGGAGGAGAAAGATGAAGGAATAAGAATATTGGTGTGATGATGCAAGTAAAGGAGGAAGTTACAAAGATCATGGGTTGTGCAGAGAAAGCTAAAGCACATAAATAAATAATTAACATTTTGATTTTAAAATATAGGGAATCTTTAGACACATTCTACAATGACAAACTTTTTAACTTTTTTCAAAGTTAATATAATTTTAGGGTTTGGAAAATTTGAAATATTATGTCAAATGGCCAGAGAAACTTCTATTTCAAAATGTGGAAAAATATTGATACATGACATTGAAAATCACAATCACTTCAAAATCAACAAAAATACTAACAAACACAAGATAAACTCTTGTGAATAACTAGTCCTTATATATATATGATGTAAAGGTTGACTATTTGTGTGTAGTAACAATATTATAATATAAATTAAAAACTTTTATAAATAAAGATTTCAAATTATTGATCTAGTAAATTTGAAGTTATGATTGTGACTAAGAACTTTCTAATTAATCATGAAAATATATATATAAATTTATTGCCCATAAAAATAAAAGTGTGTTAAGTAAACTATATAAAACTATGGAAAATTGGAATTAAAATTTATATTACATTACCCTTTATGGACTCAGTCTACACCCAATTATAATCAACCAACTTGAATTACCACTTATATTATATGACCATTTATTCGCTGAATCTAAACCAAAATATATTTAATACTTGTATCATGTATTATTTAGTCCCATATAAAATACAACATATTAAGGATGATACAAAATAGACTAAAATGTAATACTTTGTGGTGACTCAACTATACACTTGTGTGCCAATGATTTCCAATTAGATCTATAATTGAGAAAAACCTATTTCCTATGCCAATGACTTTACAAATCCATATTTTTTCCCTCTATATAAATGTGTTCTTGTTATTCAAGTGATACACAAGGTCTCAATTAAGTTATTTAAAATTTTTCATGAAAATTTACACATAGATTTATCCATTTTTTAGCTTTAATTCTAAAGTAGCCATTGTCACTTTTTTTTTTTTTTAAGTTTTATGTTTGTAATACATTATTACATGTTTCAAGTGTTTCATTTTATTTTGAATTACACAAAAGCTACTACATTTATAAAAACTACTATATTTTTAAAAGACTATAATACATTATTACAAGTTTCAAGTTTTCCATTTTATTTTTATTTTTATTTTCGATTGCATAAAAACTACTATTTTTTTAAAAACAATATAACCAACCAACTTAATTGTTAATTTCACTTACTCATTACAATAGCTTGGTTTGCATCACAAGTACGGTGATATCTTCATTGTCAATGTTTACAGAATTCAAAGCATCATCTACATAGCAGGCCCTGAAATTTCCATTCAACGGGGGATACAATTCATGACGATATATACAATGCATATTAATATTTACAGTTACACTCAACAAGCGTTCATGTCAAATGTGAGTTTTCATCCCCACAATGACATCTTGTTTGTCGAATGCACCTATTATGTTGCAATGCAGCATTACTCGTGGACTCCATTCCACTTTCTAGCAACCCCCATTTTACTTGCTCAAATTCCTAAGACACTCTCTGCACTGTTCAACACGTGTTTATAGTTTAAACCACTAATATCAAAGACTATACAATAAGTGAAAGAATATACAGTTCAATCTATGTTTACTGTTGTAATTACAAATGCGGAAAACACAATCACACATAATATAAAAGACACAAAGATTTATGTGGTTCACCCAAACGTTGGGCTACACCCACCAAGCAGAGGTATCGGTTGTCTTATTATTCAACTAATGGACAGTACATCAGCTCACTCACTCTCACGCTCATGTCTGCCTCTATGGGCTTACATAAATACATTTACACATGAAAATGATTATTGAAAGCACTCTCTAATTTGGTCTCATTAGTTACAACCAATCACTGATTTATAGGATCTAGAATCCTAAACTAAGAAATTCGTTGTTATCATTTAACAATATCCACCTTGACAACAATTAACCTGATACCTTACTCCTTCTTTTGTTCATCACCTTTTCTGCAAGCCAAGAGAAGCCAAGCACCATCGTAGCTTCTCTAACAGTAGTGGTTTTGTGAACATGTCTGCGTAGTTCTCTTTTGTATGCACTTTCTCAAGAGGGACTCTGCATTCATCGATGACCTATCTTACAAAATGGTACTTGATAGGTATATGTTTTGTTTTACTATGATAGGCTGGATTCTTAGCCAAGTGAATAGAACTTTGACTATCACAAAGTAACTTTACTTTTTCTTGCATCCTTCCAAACTCACCAAACAAACCTTTCAACCAAACTGCCTCTTTGCAAGCATGTGAAGCAGCTATGTATTCTTCTTCTGTAGTAGATAAAGCAACAATGATTTGTAGCTTTGACATCCAACTAATAGCTCCACCTGCAAGAGTAAAGACATACCTTGAAGTCGACCTTCTCTTGTCCAAATCACCTGTAAAATTAGAATCAACATATCCACAGGCTAACTCACGACCACTGTTATAGGTGATACAGTAATCACTTGTGCCCCTCAGATACTGAAGCACCCATTTCATTGTTGCCCAGTGCTCTTTACCTGGATTTCCATATACCTGCTGACAACCCCAACTGCATGTGAAATGTATGGCCTTATACTAACCATTGCATACATTAGACTTCCTACTGCATTAGCATATGGTACTTGAGAGATATATTCCTTTTCTTCTTTTGTACTAGGACATAAAATTGAAGAAAGCTTAAAATGGGAAGCCAAAGGAATTGATAATGGTTTCACATCGTTCATACCAAACCTGAAAAGTATCTTCTCAACATACTTATGTTGTGACAACCAAATCTTACCATTCCTCCTGTCTCTGAATATCTCCATGCCCAAAATCTGTCTTGCTGCTCCTAGATCTTTCATATCGAGCGTCCTAGCCATTTGAGCCTTTAAACTTTTGATCTTAGTTATGCATTTTCTTGCTAAAAGTATATCATCAACATACAATACTAAGATAATGAATATTCCATTATTCAATTTCTTAAAGTAGACACAATGATCATACTCACTCCTTGTATAATTTTGGCTCACCATGAAAGAGTCAACTTTCTTGTACCATTGTCTGGGCGACTGCCTCAGACCATACAATAATTTCTTGAGCCTGCAAACAAATTTCTTCTTGTGATTCTGAATGAACCCTTCAGGTTGTTCCATGTAAATTTCCTCTTCAAAATCTCCATGTAAGAAAGCAGTCTTAACATCTAGTTTCTCCAACTCCAAATCAAGCAATGCAACTAATGCTAACATAATTCGAATTGAAACAGTCTTTCTAAGAATATCCTTTTGTAGCCATCCTTGTTTTGTACCTTTACACCTTATCATCAACGCCCTTGTTTAGCTTGTAGACCCACTTGCAACCTACAGTTTTTCTGTCTCTTGGAAGTTCTACTAGGTCCCATGTAGCATTCCTCTCTATTGCCTTCATTTCATCCTTCATTGCTTATTTCCATTTATCATTGTTAGAACCCTTTACATATTCCTAATAGAACGAAGGTTCATCATCATTAGTACTTAAAGAAACTGATGAAACAAAATCATCATACCTTCTTGGAGGATTTTTGACCCGTGTAGACCTCCTTAGGGAAGTTTGTGGCTCATCCACAATCTGTTGAATGTCGTCATCATCCATTTTTTCCTCTGTAGAAACCTCTTCATGAACATCTTCAAAAACTTGTTCATGTTCACTTTCATCTGTATTTGAATTGGTTTCAAACTGAATCTGTTGATACTTAGGTACTTCTTCCTGTTTCATTTGAACATATACATCTGATTTGATGGGAGATGATTCATCAAATATTACATCCCTGTTAATGGTGATCTTGTGGGCAGTAGGATCCCACAACCTGTACCCCTTAATACCATCACNAATTGGTTTCAAACTGAATCTGTTGATACTTAGGTACTTCTTCCTGTTTCATTTGGACATATACATCTGATTTGATGGGAGATGATTCATCAAATATTACATCCCTGTTAATGGTGATCTTGTGGGCAGTAGGATCCCACAACCTGTACCCCTTAATACCATCACCATGTCCAACAAAGATAAGCCTTTTTTATTTTGGATCTAATTTAGAACGCTGATGATTCAGAATTAGAGCATAGGCTTCACAACCAAAAACTTTAAGATTATAATAATTACAAGGGTGACCTTTCCATACCTCTTCAGGAATCTTGCACTCTATTGTTGTTGATGGTGATCAATTCACAAGATAACATGTTGTAGTTACTGCTTCTGCCCACAGTTCCTGCTGTAAGTTGGCGTTACTAAGCATACTCCTTTCTCTCTCTAGAAGAGTCTTGTTCATGCGTTCAACAACTCCATTTTGATGAGGAGTACAGGAAGTATTTTTATGCCTATCAATCCCAAACTCCTTGCAATAGTTCTCAAATTCCATTGATGTAAATTCACCACCATTATCAATTCTTAAACATTTAATGGATCTACCAGTGCTAATTTCCACTAAATCTCTAAATTGCTTGAAAACTGTAAATACATCAGCCTTACTTTTCAACATATAGATCCACACCTTCCTAGATAAATCATTTATAAAAGTAACAAAGTATGATGATCCTCCATATGAAATAGTAGGGGATGGTCCCCAAACATCAAAATGGATATAGTTAAGGATTCCTTCACTGGTGTGTCTTACGGTTTTAAATCTCTACCTATTTTGTTTTCCATAAATACAGTGCTTGCAGAAATCTAATTTTAAAGACTTTAGACTAGGAAGTAACTTGCGATCAGATAATACCTTCAATCCTTGTTCGCTTATATGGTCCAACCGTTGATGCCATAGTTGAACAGAATCACTGTCTTTCTCAGATACCGTTGTCGCATGATCTGACTCAGTTCTCTCTTCTAACAGAAACAAGTTACCAACCTTCTTTGCTTTCATAACCAGTAGAATTTCTTTGTAGTCCTTTATAACTCCACCTTGAACAATACTCTTATATCCTCTAGTATCTAAGATTCCCAAAGAAATTAGGTTCTTCCTAAGCTCAGGTACATGTCTTACATAGGTTAATATTTTAACAGTTCCATCAAACATCTTAATTCAAATGCTACCAATTCCCACAACTTTACATGATATGTCATTTCCCATGTAAACTATTCCATCATCTATAGACTGGTAAGTAATAAATCAATGTCTATGAAGACACATGTGATTTGAAGCACCAGAATCTAATAACCATTGTTGATCATGACATGAACCAATATTAATTGATAAAACTTCATCAGTCATACCTGAACCTGTTGTTGAAACTGTTTCAATTGTATTTGCTTCCTTCGTCTCTTTTGGAGAGTCTTCTTTGGAGGCTTGTTGTCTCTTCCAACAATCCTTCTTCAAGTGTCCAGATTTTCCACAAAACCAGCACTTAAGCTTGCTCTTCTTTCCCTTCGACTTTTACTGAGAGAAATCCCTTTGACCGTGTCCTCTTTCTTTAGGTCTTCCTCTCACCATCATCGCCTCAGATGTGGAGGTTTATAGATTGGATTTCTTCCTTGTTTCCTCGGATAGTAAAGCTCCAACAATATCATCAAACTCAATACTTTTTGTTGAATTGAAACTAATAGAGGTAACAAAATGATCCCATGACACGGGAAAAGAACACAATAATGTAATTGCCTTATCTTCAGATTCAAATTTAACTCCCATGCTAGTCAAGTAAACTAAGAGAGTATCAAAAGTGTTTAATTGTTCAGCTATTAAAACTGTACAATTGTCTTTTTAGGAAGATCTCGTTCGTCAAGAATTTTGTCATGTACAGACTTTTCAGCTTCGTCCAAAAATCGAATGTTGTTTTCTCCGATACAATATTGAATAGAACATCATCGGCCAAACACATGCGTATGGCACTCAGTGCTCTCACATCCATATCATCCCAGTCATTATCTGTTATGGTCGCGGGTTTCTTTTCTTTTCCCAAAAGAAACTTCACCACGCCTTGTTGCACAAGCAGATCATGCATCTTAACCTTCTAGATCTCAAAATTGTTCTTGCCATTGAAATTCTCAATTTCGAACTTAGCACTTTGTGTCTTTGCCATTAAAGGAAACATTCCAAAAAGACACCACTACTTGTAATAACCAAAACCCTTTTAAAAAATAATATAACCTTATACTCAAAGCTTGAACCCAAAAATTAATGATGAAAAGGTTTTAAAAAAAATATTTAAAAAATATTTTTATACCTCAATAAAAATATTTTGAAAAACATATACCATGGTATTAAAACTTACTAAACACCAATGCATCCTCCATAATATATTAGCTTCATTAGTTTCAATATATATCTATATATATATACCAACCATTCGCAACCCTTTTAAAAATATTACCATTTAAACTGCAAACATTTAATTTGAAGATCAGCGCTTCCCTTATGCATATGCATCTCCCATCCAGCTGAGCGCTAATGCCAAAATCAACACTCCCTTCCAGTCTTCCAATGATGGGTGAACAATAAACAACTTCAAAAGTCTTTCCAGTCTGTAGCCTCCTCACAAAATGTGTGGCCTCCTCAAGCTTTGATACCACTTATTGTAATTGCAATTATTGTAATTGTAAATGTAGAAAATACAATCGCATAGAATATAAAAGATACAGAGATTTATGTTGTTCATCCAAACTTTGGGCTATGTACACCAATCAAAGGTATCGGTTGTCTTATTATTCAACTAATAGATATTACAACAGGGAGGGAGGTGGAGGTAGGCAGGGCATGGGAAAAAGAAATAGCTAGTGAGTTGGGGTCGGGTGTTTCAGTATTTCTAGGTAGGTGCATCTAGACTGAAAAAAGGAAATGGAATCCTAAGGGTTGAACCCAACCGATCGTAAGGTTCCAGCTCACTTACTCTCACACTCATGTGTGTCTCTACAGGCTTACATAAATACATTTACACATGAAACTGATTATTGATTCAACTACAATGACATAAACTTCAATGCTAATGATATAATGCAATTCCTCTGTAACTTCCTTCATAGTTGGCCTCTCATACCTCTTCTCCTGCAAATAACCCAATGCTTAAACAGACACAGCTTTCACAGTGTCCATAACAATCTGCGAAGCATTTTCCATCAAGTGGGGATCGAAAACATCCATGATCCTTCCTTGTTTCGATCTATTAAGCACATACAAGATAAAATATACCACGCAAACAAACACGGTGATGTTACGCTCACTTCTTATTATTCAATGAACAGGGATTACATGTTTATATAGGAAAAGACCCTCCCGAGTTGGCTACAAGCAAACCAAAAGACAACTAGACAACTGACTCTTAACTAAGAACTGACTCTTTTAATTGGCGCTTACAACCCATGCTTATTACTGGCGCTTACAACTAGCGCTTTCTCCATTATTTCCAAGTCTCCCCCTTAATGGAGAATGCATTGACTTCTACACCTAACATCTCCCTAAATAGTTCAAACTTAATTTTTCCAAGAGGCTTAGTGAAAATATTAGCAACATTTTCACTAGTATTACAATACACAAGAGTTATTTCATTCGACTACAACTTTTGTCGAACAAAATGATACTGAGCTTCAACATGCTTTGTCCTTGCATGAAATATCAGATTCTTCGCAATATTGATCGAGTTTTGATTGTCACATCTGATCATCATAGGTTCCTTTCGTTCTTCTCCAACATCTTGAAGAAGTCTTCTTAACCAAACAACTTCACAAGTTGCTGCACACAAGGCTTTATATTCTGCTTCAGTAGAGGACAAAGATACAGTAGGCTTCTTTTTACTGCTCCATGAAACAACCCCAGATCCAATGCTGAACGCATATCCAGTGGTTGATCTTCGATCATCTATATTTCCAGCCCAATCAGAATCTGAATAACCTTCTAACTCAACATTAGATGCATCATTATACTTAATACCATAATCAAGTGTACCTTTTAGATACCTAAGTACTGACTTTGCTGCATTCCAATGGCTTTCATGAGGGTTCGCCATGAACTGACTTAACACACTCACAGAATATGAAATATCAAGTCTGGTTGTGGTGAGATAATTCAGACTACCCACCATCTGTCTATACACAGTGCCATTCACCTCCTTCAAACCATCATCACAAGACAGTTTCACATTCTGTTGCATGGGAACAGTAGAAGACTTACACTGATCCATCTTAAATCTCTTAAGTATTTCTCTGATATACTTACTCTGACAAACAAAAGTTTGGCTTGCGTTTCTCCAAACTTCAAGACCTAGGCAGTAATGTAACTCACCAAGATCTTTCATTTCAAATACCTTTGATAACTTCTTCTTGATTTCATCAATTAACTTCTCTGCATTTCCTGTAATTATTAAATTGTCAACATATAATGAAATCAATACTATATACCCCTATTCATCAAATTTGGTATACAGATTTGAATCACTTTTGCTCCTCATAAAACCCTGTTGAAGAAAGAAAGAGTCTATCTTCTCATACCATGACCTAGGTGCATGTTTTAGTCCATACAATGC
>JASDQU010680673.1:28081-42097 GCA_032191745.1 Picea mariana | reverse complement strand
GTTCAAGATGCAAATATTCTACTGCCACAAGACTTAAAATAGTCCTAATTGAAGTCATTTTAACTATAGGAGAAAACATTTCATCAAAATCTATACCTTTCTTTTGTGCAAACCCCTTTACAACCATTCTAGCCTTGTATCGCTTTATTCCTCCATCTTCTTCTTTCAACTTGTAAACCCATTTATTCTGCAATTCTCTTTTTCTTGCAGGCAGCTGAACCAAGTCCCAAGTATGGTTATTTACCAAGGAATCCATTTCCTCTTTCATGCCTTGCTCCCACTTCTTTTTGACATCTACCTGCATTGCCTCTTCATAACATTATGGTTCACCAAAATCAGTCAACAATAAATAATATAATGAAGGAGAGTATCGATCAGGGGGTCTACATAACCTGGTAGATCTTCTAACAACACTTGTAGGAGTTTGAGGTACATGTTGCTCCTATTGTTGTACATTTTGATTTTGTGGTTCCTTTGGAATTTATTTTCCAGTGATCTCATCAAGCACTGTGTATTCTAGTTTTTCTTTTTCTTGTTTCTTTCCCTGCAAGTGATCTTTGTACATGACCTTATCATTGAATATGACATATCTACTCCTAATGATTTTGTTATTTTCATAATACCATAAGCGATAACCAAAATCATTAACACTGTATCCAATAAAGGTACACTTCTTGGATTCCAGGGAAAAGGTTTTTAATCGTCCAACTACGCTTCAAGCAGTGGCCTCTCTTAGATATCTTATTTCTTGGGGGGTCTTGGTCATGGTGCAGAGCTCGAGATCTGTGATGCGTTGTTGGAGTTGTTGGATTACATCTTCCAGTTGGGTCACCTGTTGTGGGAGATGGTCTTTCATCTTCACTTTTATGATCGTCACAGAGTGAAGTTCTTTGTGAACCCTTTCCTATACTTCAAGTTGCTCTGCTAGAAATTGTGCCTTTTCCTTGTCCCACATCGCTTTTAGGGAATATTTTCCCATTCTGCCTCACTCCATTGTTCTAGAAGTGTTTTTTGTGCTTGCATCAAAGCCTCTGTGGCTTGTGCTATGTCTTCTTGAGCTCGTCGAAGGTGAGATTCGACTTGATCAGTGATCTGGTGTAGATGAGTGGGATCATCACCTGCTCCTGATGTTCCTCTTTTCAAGGGTGTTGTAGAAACTTATCGGCTGGACTGGAGTGCCTTCTACACTTCTTGGAGTTCTCCCTTGATTCGGTTGAATATCTCCTCCTGCTTTACTTTTTGTTTTTCTGTGAGTTCTAGTGAAACATCATTCAGCGCAGCAATTAAGAATTCAAAGTCATCCGGGGTAAGGGTAGTTTTAAGAATGGTCCGGGTGGCCTTATATTTCTTTCAAGAGAAATGTTTTGGTGGTGTAATATTTCTTTTCATAGAGGGATCCTCCTCCTCTCTAGGTGGAGTAACCTCACCTCTGTTTTTCTCAACTTCTATGCCACCTAGCTCATCACCATCACCTCCCTGCACAGGTGAAGTCGAAGTAGTCTTCATGAACATGCTAGGGATATCTTCAACTTTGTCATCCTTCTTATTCTTTCTTGGCCCAGGTGTATCTGGCATAGCTTCAGGGCTTTCCTTGTTGGACATGTCTATGGGGTCCACTGCAAAAAGGAGCTCCACGGACCATTCCTTGGTAATTTCCTCCAAGTCATCTTCTGTTAGGTTCTAGTAGGATTGGAGTTGTTGTTTATGCTCATCACCGCGCACTATAATATAGGTGAAGTGGTAGTCCGCACTAAATTTCATCAAAGGTGTAAACCTATGAAGTACATTTGGGGTGATTCGCAGTGTAGACTGAATTTCATTCTTCAGTTGGTTGAAATAGGTGTGGAATACAACATTGGATGACCACTACTTGTTCATGTCACTAGAGTACCACAACGTACATAACTTCACAGCTAGTGGTTCGAAAGGTTCGATCTCTGGAAAAGTGGCTCCCTTTGACAGTTCCCAAGCGATGAAAGTGATGAGTATGAGCAACCAACTAAAGTGGAACTCATACCCTTGGTCTTGCGCTCCTCTGCAATCCATCTCTAGCTGGCTTACAAGATACTGTGCCCAATTCATCTATAGTCGCTCGGCGCACTTCCCTGTGTTGAAGGAAAATCTCCCTATGGACAGGTAAATCTCCTCTTGAGAGCTAGACTCTTAAATCTTAAGACAAAAGATTTTTATCATGGTCACTGACTTCCTTTTAGATATATATAAACTAATGTGTGAGGAGGAAAGAGAAAAGAAGTACCTTTTACCGGTGTTTGTCCCTGCATGGTCTGAGTTGAGCTCCAATATTTCGCTCCTCGATAATCCCTGTAGACAAATAAAAGTACAACCACTTCCTACTCTATTGAGATTAGTTTGAAACAGATCTATCTATTAGAGACAAGTTCATGTGAGATTAAGCACAAACTAGAAAGAAGCAGGCCAAGCATATTATATTGATGAGAACAACAATGAAGGAAACTTACAACTGTAGATGTGAGTGCAACAACTTCATCAAGTCCTCCTTGTCTAACCCTTGCTCAAAAGACCCATGATCAGAATGACAATAACTTCACTGATTATTCTCCTCCACTTCACTGTGTGTTTCCTATGAGATCATATGTTTCATTCCTTCAATCCTCCCCTTTTCACCATGAGAGGGCCTGCTTATATAGGTTTAGAGAGGCCCAACCACTTGAGATATCTTTGGGGTAAGTTGAGGATTTTCCTCCTTCAGTTAGGGATCTTCCCTAAGATCATGGCTTGACAAGGGATTCAAATCTAACTGCCTTCAGAGATTGAAGAGATCTTTTCCTCATTCTTCTCAACAAACCAATTTTCGCCCAGAATAGGTAGTGATCCCCCAAAAGGGGCATCAGAGTGCTATAACGCTACCTAACAATGCATAGGGGGGCACCAATACTCCCAACAGTAGTAATGCTCCTCAAAAAGGGCAGACAGAGCATTATAACGCTCCCTAAGAGTGTATAGGGGAGCGCCAGCACCCCTAACAGTGGTATAGGGGAGCGTTCTCCTTTGAAACTCAATTTTTAGTGGTTCTTTCAAATGGAAAGAGGTTCATAACCCTGTTAACCCATTCTTCTTCTTCCAAATCAAATGTTTGAGGTGTTTCAAGTGTCCTTCCCATGTCGTTATAAGCATGACATAGGAATTATGGCAATATGGTTTTTTTTACAGTTGCGACACTTGTGACCAAAATGTGACACTTGTGACACCTGTAATGATGACACTATCAAAGTGAGTAATTTTGATGTGTAACAGACTGCCCCCCAAAAGTATGAAGTTAGAAGAAGAGAACTGATAACTGAAATTCTTTGTAGACTTTCAAGAAAGGATATAGACATAGAGAACCTGATAGAAGCTGCACACAAACATCCAACAAATATTATGAAATGTTTCAAACCCAAGGCAGACATACCTATGCTTGGGTGATAAATACTTGCAAGATATGGCCGCCATAAAATACACTGCGGATCCATAATTGTATTGATAAAAGGTATAGCCACCGAGGATATAGTGTGGATCTATACTCCTATGACATGAACTGATCTTAGCCATGAAGAATACATAGTGGATCTATGAGATGACAAGACATAACCATGACCAATACAAAGTGGATCTATGTAACAATATATGTGTCATTGTTCAAAAGAAACTCCTTCGCAACCTAGGCAAAGTGCATATCAGAGTGATCGCTCAACCTAGGGTCTTCTTACCGATCCCGATGTAGTACAAATCTAACCATGTGAATAGATGTCTTGATGTCGAACATGGCAGAAACCACTTGATTACCGGTCAATGACGTAAACCATTAACAAGCGCGAGGGAGATCACCATTGATGTCAATGATTCCCAAGGTACTTTAGTACATTCCAACAAATGTGAATGGATGAGCTGAAGTTGAACATCTGTGGAATCATCCGATCAGAGGTCAATGATTTAAACCCACTGTCGAACATGAGGAGGCCTACCATTAAGGCATGTAGGTCCCAAAGTACTAATTGGTTTCTAAGTCTAGTCTCTGGATAATGTGTTGAAGTCGACAGGAATAGACTTGTCGAAGGAGGGCCTTGATGTATCCCCCATCAGCGACATGAAACAGACACAGAGATATAATTGGTAGATCAAATGAACATGGACTGACACAGGTATTGAGACAAGATATTTGTGATGGTTGACTCTCGAGGAAGATACTTCCCTTTAACACTGAGGCACAACAGCAAAAACATGACATGGACCAAAACATGATGATGTAGTGGATACTATGACTTTCATCAGGTGACTCAAAGGAGTAAAAGAAACTCAAAGGAGTAAAAGAAACTCAAAGGATTGGCTCAGTGCAGAGGTTCAGTGGATTAAAATGCGTGCAAAGAAAATGTGTCGTGTTCAAGGGCGACTCTAAGAGTTACTTGGTAATGTTCTCAAAAACTGCTTGGGTTGCTTCTTTCAATTTTACCCCCATCTAGATAGACGAGTACCTCTTTTTAATTTAACGATATCGAGGAGGGTAAAACATGCTCGATATAACTCACCTTCAGTAAGTTCCTCTTCCTTTGTTTAACAAACTGGAAGAAGTAAGGGTTCAGTTCTGTATGGGCCTGTCGATGTTTGTTTTAACGAGTCCAAAGATAGAAAACTCGAGGGTTTTTCATGATTATAGAGTCTGGAAAAACACTTAAAAGAGAACTCTCTCAGTTTCTTTTTCATAAAGTAGTCTGATGGGACCGAAAAAGATATAAACTATCGCTCAACAAACATTTTCTTCAAATACTTTAACGAGCGTGAAGAGAACAAGGTCGCTCGACAATCTTTTCATATTTAAAGAGTCTGAAAAGAACTTAAAGGTGACTCCAATGTTGTCCTTTTTCGTAATGTTAGTCTCATGAGGCCAAAAAAGAGATAAATTATCACTCAAAAGACGCCCTTTCAAACCTTTTAACGAGTGGGAAAGGAAGCAATATCACTCGACAATCTTTTCATGTTTAGAGAGTTTGAAAAGAGCTTAAAGGAGACTCTAGGGGGTTCCTTTTTCGTGTATCCATACAGGTCGGAAAAAGTTTACCTGGATGCATTCTCATGTATTTACGAGCACGAGAAAGAACAAAGACTAAGCTCGGTATGCCCCCAGCTTGAAAGCTAGTGGCTTAACTCCAGAATGATCATCAAAAGCTGGAGACATGCCCCCCAAGCTTCAATTCATTCACCGACTTTGAGGTTGTCACCAATTTCTCTGCTAGATGAGAAAAAGGAGAAGGGTGGATGAAAAGAAGGTTCAAGAGAGGTAACTATTTCATTTTTTAACGAGCTTGACATAGAAAAAGAACTATGCTTAGGACCTCTGTTTCATTTTTTAACGAGCTTGCCATAGAGAAGAGAAACTATGTTCGTGACTGCTTCTTAATCATGGATTCCAAAAGGATAATTCTCTGGAAGGATACCATGTCAAGGGACAAAACTCGGTCATGGCTTCCAAGAGATCTTTGCTGGATGGAAGATAATCACTCTGGAAGGAACACATGTCGAGGGTCATGACAGGGGTAAGGAGATCAGGGTCCAATAGCCCTACCGAAGAAATCACCATGTCCACTACTGGATCCAAATCATCAGAACTTGAAATCATGGGAGATGATGGAAAATCAACACCGGGAAGGGAGATAGAGTGTATATCTTCTCGAATTTCTTCACGAGGGGGAAGAAAGAGGATCGGCGCTGATTATTATCCCGAGGTAACTTGTCAATGCGAAGCATTTCTAGAATAGATTCATCAAAAGGAAAATTTGGGGAAATGTAGTTGATCGCAGACGACAAGGAACTCAATCGTGATTGCATCGAGGAACTGTCGGGTGCCAATAGATGTTGGACATCTGACGAGGGAGAAGTGGATTGGATAGAAATGTATGATGGTTTGGCTGGACCAAGTGGCATGGTGTCACCTAGTGCATCGAACTCCAATGGACAAGGTACAATCCAAGGGTCAGATGATTCCAAAGACTGATAAGCCGTGGTCAAAATCATATCGACGGTAGCAATATGATGTTATTTGGTGGAAGTGGTGTAGGGAAGGTACCCATGAGGATAGAATATTTTATCAAGCCAACACCAACGCTTTCATACGTGATCTTGTGGTCTCCCAAGAAAGGAATATTGTTGGTAGCGGGGATGCAAGCATCGGTCATGCAGAAATCCAACTGATCAACAGTGACAATTTTTCCCTGATGAGGAAATTGGACACATCAGAAAACTAACGAGGCAACGACGGTCCTAGCATAAAACCAACTTCTCCCAAGTAACAAGTTGTAATCGAGGGGAGCATCGACCACCTCGACATCAACAATAACAATTTTTCCACCCAATTGGATGGGAAGGGATTGTAAAAGTCCATGGGGATGAAAACTTCGCCCATCGAAGGTGTGTAACATCATTGGGGATTTGTTGAGTGCTGGTGATTTTAAACCTTTCCAACACACCAAAGACATGACACAAGTCGAGGCTCCCTCATCCAGAATAGTTTGGTGGATTTGTTGGTTGTGAACAACAACATCAAATTGGAAAGCAAGTTGGTGGGAGAGTCGAGACGCATAATTATCCAGGTTAAACATGATATGGTTGGACGACTCAGGATCAACAGTGCCAAGATCAGCCAAGAGCGTTCTATGTTGACTGGGGCAGTGTTGTAGAACTTCTAACACAGACATAAAGCACGGTGCTTGAGCCAAATCTTCAACAATGTTGTAGTTCTGGGAAACACGTGAACTAGGATTAAAGGTAGCTTTACGTATAGTTCTCTTAGGAGGGTGTAAGATAGATTCGAATGTAGGTTTCTCAATCTGAAGGGGTCCAGACAGAATATTAACCGATGGAAGACTAACAGAGGATGATGATGGATACAGTAAAGTACCGGTATCATTAATGTCTTTTCCTTTGTCAGGGTTACCTGGTGTGTCGTATGTCTTAGAGCGAGTGGTCAAATTGATCCCATTAAATATATAAATATGTGCACTCAATGAGACCTCATCATGAGCATCGATAGAACTGCCCCCAAGAGAGGGGGTTTGAGCAACCATAGATTGCTGCTATGGAAAAGGATGAGTAAGCACAATGGGTTGTGACTTTCCTTGGAAAATTTTGGCCACTTCATTGCGAAGTGGACAATCTTGAGTGTAGTGATTGTCACCACAAATGATACACGGGAATTTCAGTTTTCGTTGTGGTTGCTTTTCGGTAGTAGGTGTTTGATTTTTTGGTTGTTCATTATTATTTTTTGATTTATTCTTTGTCTTCTTCTTACCTCCGGATTATTGTGAAGGGGTAGATTGAACTGTATTCAACTCAGAGATCTAAGTTTGAGGGGAGGTAGAGGAGAGTGTGATCAATTGGGAAAAAGATTGAGTTTTGACGGAACTGATAACACCATCCGCATGAGATGAGGATGACGGTTTAGATGGATCGGTATTAGCTCGAGCAGCATTCATAAGCAAATCATACAAAGTACTATATTGGGAATAAACCAAATCTAAATACTAAGCTCAAGCGATGGCTTGTTCCTCTGTGACTGCGCCACCCATAGCGACATCGTGAGCGATCGGGGGTAAAAGTGATTTAGTAAACCATTTAGCCAATAATATGTCAGGAATGATTGCCTTGATCATCCTTTGTCGTCGCCTCCACTCATGAATATGGTCAGAGATATGCACGGAGTTAGTTTGATGAAGGGAGGTCATGAGTTCAGTACCTGTCTCGTAGCGAATAGGTAGTTGAAAGTGCGTGAGGAAAGACATGGAAAGGGAATTGAAATCATGAAAAGAAGCATGTGGTAGTTCAATATACCACTTTGCACTGAGATTGTAAGTGTTCGTTGGAAAAGATGCAAATGTACAGAATCATCCATGAGGGAGTTTGATGAAGAACAAAAATGGAAAGTCATCACATGGTTGTTTGGATCTTCGCCATATTTTCTATCAAATTTCGGAATATCAGAAGGAAGTTTACCTGGAATGACTGGCCAAGCCGGTGAATGAAAAATAGGATCATTAGTTAACCAAGACAAGTCTGGGAGATCTAGAGTCGCAAGGAAAGGTAGTTTTCGGTTAATTTGTTGATGATACTGGTGTGGCATAGGAACACCAGCAGGACCATAAACTAGGTTAGGTGGATAGTTGTAACCAATAGGTCCTCCTACATATGGTTGTTGCTGGCTAGGATAAACAGGATTCGATGGTGGATGAGAAACATTGGCATAACCCAGTGGGTTCTGAGCATTATAGGCCGGGTGATTTGCTTGCCCATGAGGAGGATACACATTTTTCCCTTGAGAATGGTAAGGATTAGATCCCAGAGGCGGATACACATTAGACCCATGAGGAGGATAAGACTGTGGTCCCAGAGAACTCCATGTGGTGTTTGGGATGCCGACTGGATAAATTTGTCTGTAAGATGTTCCGAAAGGAACAGGTTTTGATACCCCTCCTAGTGGATTATGATATGAATGCCCCCCAACATGGGGTTGAATGAAAGTACCTACTAAAGATACTCCCTAGGATAGTGAAGGGTTTCCAACAAATGAAGGTTTCCCCCCTTCCAGCGGTTGATTAACGACCAGGGTATGACTGGAAAACAAAGGTTTTTCTCTAGGAGGAGTATGAAAAGGGGGCTGTCCCTTGGGAGGGGTAGGCCCACCATGGAAAGGTAGTCCTCCAGGAGGGAAAGGTTTTTTATATGGTGGTTTCCCTCCAGCCGGTTGTGTTGGGCTAGTAGGGGTCTGCATTCTCGGCTGAAGAGATGTCCCAACAGGATCGTGTGGAACATGTGGAGCTGTAGAGTAAAAGATTGTAGAAATGGGGGTAGAGATTGAAGTGCCTTGGAGATGAGTAGAGGTGATGAGTCCAACATTAGGATGGACTTGTACTGGTGTAACAGTAGGGTTAATAACCTGATCGACTGGGTGATTCATGGTTTGATCGGATGGTCTTGTTTCACTAGGAGGGTCATGAGAATGAAAGGGCCATCGAAAGTATTTGAAATGTTCATAGAGATCGCATCCCAATGAATTCCTCCATACAGAACGAGTAGGTGTGGGATTGGTATCTACTGCGGTGCTAGGACGAACATGAGTCCTATACTCATCACCAAAGAATGGTTCTGTGGATCCCATATATGTTTCAGTAAAAATCCTCTCCGATAATCGTGGGATCTCTTTGTCTATGACGTTCCCAAGGGAGTCTAAACGAACCAAAAGTGGTTCAAGAGGAGTTACTGACACAGATGTAGTGGGATTTTCAACCATGACCAAAGAACTTTCTGAGTTATCTAACGGAGGAGAAATAACGCTTCCAGTGTCATATTGATTTTCTACCTCTCTACTGTAGTTGTCTTCTGGAGGGTTAGGAGGTAAGGGTTGATAGCCTTCCGGAGGCATCCCTTTCATCCTACGTGATCGACGAAGACCTTTATCGTCTACAGGCTCAATCGTGGAGAATAACAGAACACACTGAAAATATAGGGCCAACTAACAAAAAGAAACAACTTACGCTAATAAAATCTAGGAATCAACCAAGAAGACTAAACTTCTCTCGATGATCATACTAGTTGGTGATGAAATCCAACATCGCATGATCAAGTCAAGAAGGGGCTACGATATGGTGGAACAGTTACAATGGCGACCTACTTAATGGACTTTCACCTTGGTGCAAGCTTCCACACAGTAATTGTGGATTTACCCTCCAAGGAGCCCAAGTGAGATTGACCAATGTCTGTTTCAGGTACAGTGAGACTTCCCTTCACCATCACCTTGTGTAAGTACCTAAAGATTATGGAAACTAGAGACACCAATTCACAGTGAGTCCCTGGGTAGGTACAGTCGACATTCCGATCCAAAATGTATGGGCATAACAAGTATAAAATCAACTCGAGAGGCTCCCACACATAATCATGGGTATACCTCCAAGTGACCACCAATATACGATCCGACCACTACAAATAGTTGAACCAAAGAGGGATAATCACCATAATTTTCCCGAATGTGACCTCGTGCATAACCCCTGTGTGAGAGGGGGATCCCAGAAAACCAATACGACAATTGGATTTGACTCTCCCTAGCTCAAGATGCTAATGTTTGTTTCAAAAAATTTGGAGAGTTATAATCACAGCCTAATCCAAAGTGCTAACCCTAGTCTAATGTTGGTGGAAGATCCTAAAAACAAAAAATGTTCTAGATAATTTTTAATTAGTGTTCGTTTTACAACTGTTCTTTACTCAAAGGGTGCATGAAAGTGAAATCAATGGAATGATGACTCAATTCCCAAAAAGCTGCATAAAAGGTGATAAGCAATCGTTTCTTTTCAATGAACGCCTATTTAAGGGAAAGAGAAAAAGTCATTTTCACTATCAAACACTAATATGGAATGTCTTCAATCAATTGGTTCTCAATCGAATTCGATGCAATGCTAAAACATTTTAGAAATGCCTTCTAATATGAAAACCAATCACTAATATGTATTGTTGTCGTTTGTATGCGAATGCCAATTAATTCTATGCAAAAACTTCTCCTGCCAACTACCCTTTCAGATCAAGGAGATTCAGACAAGCATAAGCGGATTTTGCACCAACAACACACCCTCTTGCTATGATTGAAATAAGAAGTGAAAGAAAACAAAAGATAACAAAGAAAATCAAGAAATTCACACAAAAAAGAGATGTTCAAGAATGATGACATCGAAAAAACCAAAATGAGATGATTCACAGATTTCTAATGCCCTTCACTAGAGTTCCTGCTCAGTCGGATAAGAGAGAAGAAAGTAGTGGATTGGTCCCAAGTTCTTGACAGCAGAAAAAACTCAAAAGAAGGAAGAAGGCCACCAAATATTAACAAAAAAGTGCTTATTTCTCAGAAGGAAGGATGTCAAAGGTCAATAGGAAGAAGCATTGAATCATAAAGAATCTCAACAAGTGAAAAAAAAAGATTGGATCTCAGAAAATGCAATTCTGGAAAGGATTTTTTTCAAAGAGAGGTTGGTGCTCTGGTGTAAGGGGCACCAGAAAATTATAATGCTTATTCTAAGACTAAGGGGGAGTTTTGGCGCCCTGCTAACAAGGTAGGGGAGTGCTGGTGTCCTAAAACCCAGAAAAAAGTTCAAAATACCCTAAAACTTAGTGGAAGTTTGGCATTCAGAGTATGTGTGATGGAATGAGGATTCAATCAATGTATAAAATCAAACATATGGGGTGAACAAGGTTCAAAAAGAACAAGGGGTAAGACAAGGTCTATGAGGAAAACCAAAACAAAAAAGTTTCGATTCGTCCCCAGTGGAGTCGCCAATTTCTGTTGAAGGAAAATCTCCCCGCGGACAGGTAGATCTCCTCTTGAGAGCTAGACTCTTAACTCTTAAGACAGAAGATGCTTATCATGGTCACTAACATCGTTTTAGTTCTAGATAAACTAATGTGTGAGGAGGAAGGAGAAAATAAGTACCTTTTACTGGTGTTTGTCCCTGCACGGTCCGAGTTGAGCTCCAATATTTCGCTCCTCGATAATCCTTGTAGACAAACAAAAGTACAACCACTTCCTACTCTATTGAGATTAGTTTGAAACAGATATATCTATTAGAGACAAGTTCATGTGAGATTAAGCACAAACTAGAAATAAATAGGCCAAGCATATTATATTGATGAGAACAACAACAAAGGAAAATTACAACCGTAGATGCGAGTGCAGCAGCTTCATCAAGTCCTCCTTGTCTAACCCTTTCTCAAAAGACCCACGATCAGAATGACAATAACTTCACTGATTATTCTCCTCCACTTCACTGTGTGTTTCCTATAATATCATAGGTTTTATGCCTTCAATCCTCCCCTTTTCACCATGAGAGGGCTTGCTTATATAGGTTTAGAGAGGCCCAACCACTTGAGATATCTTTGGAGTAAGTTGAGGATTTTCCTCCTTTAGTTAGGGATCTTCCCTAAGATCATGGCTTGACCAAGGATTTGAATCCAACTGCCTTCAAAGATTGAAGAGATCTTTTCCTCATTCTTCTCAACAAACCAATTTTCGCCCAGAATAGGTAGCGCTCCCCCAAAAGGGGCATCAGAGTGCTATAATGCTCCCTAATAATGCATAGGGGGGCGCCAACACTCCCAACATTAGTAACTCTCCTCAAAAAGGGTAGACGGAGCGTTATAACACCCCCTAAGAGTGTATAGGGGAGCACCAAAACTCCTAACAGTGGTATAGAGGAGTGTTCTCCTTTGAAACTCAATTTTTAGTGGTTCTTTCAAATGGTAAGAGGTTCATAACCCTGTTAACCCATTCTTCTTCTTCCAAATCAAATGTTTGAGGTGTTTCAAGTGTCCTTCTGATGTCATTATAAGCATGACATAGGAATTATGGAAGTATGCTTTTTCTGACACTTGCGACACTTGTGACCAAAATGCGACACTTGCGACACTTGTAATGACGACACTTGCGACACTATCGAAGTGAGTAATTTTGATGTGTAACACCCTGCGAGGTCAACTACGAATCTAGTCACTTGTGTTGGTTTGTTCTTACGAACTAACTTTCCCATGATCAACTGACAAGCAAGGCACACTGCGCCACTCTGGATAGAGGCTACCTTGTAGCCTCACATACCCTTCTCTACATCCCCATAAGTTTCTTTTATCCACTGTGCTAGTGCTAGGTCTGAGGTATTTCTTGGGTAAAAGTCATGTGGGTCAAGGCCTTGCATGCTAAGCCCTATGATCCAATTGATCAAAGTCGAATCCACAGTGATGCGGTGGTCCAACCATAAGTATCCGTCATGGTATCAAGACAACATCAACTTGACACATGCGTTGACTTCCTGGTGTCTACTGAAGTGAGGGATATTCATTACGTTGAGTAGTGTGGACTGTGTGAGGTTATGGATCTAGGACTACGGAACAATCTTAGGATTTTTTCCTTTGGTCTTGGTTAAGTACTTGTGTGGAACTAACATGTTGTAGGTTTTGTGATCTCCAAGGTTAAAATCATTAAATTTCAGTGCTGCGAGCTTATCCTGGTTAGCACGTACTGTGCGCACCCCTTTCGAAAGATACGCGGTGCTCAAGGTGTACTCAAAGTCTTTGGGTACATTGTCATGGTCAATCTTACTGCTCAAAGGTGGTATGTAAACCGATAGAATGTGTGGGATAAGCTTGGCATTTGCAATATCGTCTATGTTCTTTGTTCTTGTCTCGGTCGTGGTTCTGGAAGGTCCTGCTCTGTGAGAAGTGGAGGGAGAATATTGGAATCCTCCTATTGATGATGCTTTCACACCTGCAGACATCCTTCTTTCTGATAGGACTCTCTCAGCCATTAAGTCAATCAAAACTTCTTCAACTATTTTCTCAACAGTGCTGAGCTCGTTTGACATACAAGGTTGGGTCCACTAGCTCATGTGTGAAAATGAATTCAGAGACTACGATGAATAGTATGGGAACAAGGAAATGATTGTAGGGTGAAGTAATCTCAAGTTTCAGGCTCAAATTCTCATTTAGCAAAAGTATTTTCGATGTGTGGTGCGACGAACTAAGTAGGGAAACTTAGCAATGGTCGGCTTGCAACGAATAAGAGGTTGAATTAGCTGATTTTCTTTCCATATGGTGCAATCTAACGGTCTAGTGGTGATCCATAAAGGCGTTTTTACCCGTTTGGAGCAGAATTCGAACGGTTATATTGGCTTCCAATGACTATATTTTTGTGCCATGGCGAAGTGCCATAATTCGCTGTTCTGATATCCCGACAAAGCTTGATTCCTGTGATTTTTCCTTCTCTGAAGTTTCCTCTGGAGTCTTCTATAACTTTCTAATTTTGGCCCTCTTCTTACATAGCTTCCTAGCCTTTTTCCTAGTAAGCTTTGTCTCGGTCATCCTTTTGCCATTATGATTCTTATCTTCTCTTGACATAGTCACTTCGCACTACTTAGGTTCTTTCTTCAGATCCAAAGGTAATACTCCTTCATCATATGGATTAGGTATTTTAGTCTT
>JASDQU010680672.1:55091-70740 GCA_032191745.1 Picea mariana | reverse complement strand
TGAGTTGATGCAAGCAATTATAGTTTAGATGGACAAATATTTCATGCCATAACCTACTGATATCATTAGATTGTGACAGAAATACAATGCTAATAGATTTAAGAACAAAGTGGGAGAAGAAATACAAACGAGAACTGTGATCTGCAATTCCATGTGCAAGCTGTGAGCCTGTGGAAATGTCGGTAATCACTATGGAGTCCGGAGTGAACTCCACCTTCCTTCCACAGATGGAATGAGTGATATGATATATCAAGAGAATATTTGTGTACAGAGAGGGAACATGAAGCACATTTTTGAAGCAGCCCCCTTCAAGATCAACAATTCCTTCTCCGCACACCTTTGCGAGTGTGGCATCTCCCAAGTAAATTGGGGAACTGGTGCTTTCTTCGATGGAGGAAAATTCATATTTTGATGCATCCATATGGTTCGATGCACCTGAATCAAGGATCCAATATGATGGAGTGGATGTGACAGCCATTAAAGAATGACCATCTCGTTCTCTCCCTCCCGTTATGTTATCATCTTTCTTCTTTGCATTTTTGGGCACCGTGAGATTGTGTTGCTGCAATTGCTTAGCCATCTCATCGATAGTCTTCCTCATGAAATTTTCTTCAGGATGAAAACCATTGGAACAGTAGATGAAATGTGTTGTTTCCTTCTTCTTCTTACGCTTAGGCTCAGAATAGTTATCTGAAGATTGTGCGGATCTCTCCTTCTTCGATTCAGGAAATTTACCCGTTCCTTTTTTCTTGTCTTTTCCACTGCTCTTTGGAGCATTAGTAGCCGCAAGTGCTTGGTTCTTGGAATGCTTGATGGCACCCATTTGGAATAACTTAGCTTGATATTGAGTCAATTCTGCAATGAAATCATTCAATGGAGGCATTTTCCATTTTCCTGAGTTAATTTAGATGCTTGAAAAGACGATACAAATACAGAATATTCATGGCCTAATTTCGAGAGAATTGAAAGGATGAGTTGTTCTTCCTCTTTCGTGACTCCACATGAATTAAGTTCAACGAGGAGGGATATGAAATTGGTGAAGAATTCTTTCAGGTTGCTGAAATGAATTGGACTTAGGGATATGAGTTCATTCTCCAGTTGATGCACTCTCATTGCATCCTGCTTGCCGAATAGTCCTTCCAATGTGGTCCAGACCACCTCAGGAGTAGTGGCTCTACTGACATGAAAGAGGAGATATATGGAAATTGATAGGAATATCAGCCCAATTGGTTCATCTAATTTATTGAAATACTTTTTCTTCTACACTGCAGCAGTCGGTTCTTTCTCCGTTCCCATTGTTACTCGGTAAAGCCCTTTGCTTCGGAGGAGCAGAGAGATCTTTGTCTTCCATTCGAAGTAATTGAAAGGATTTAGAATGAGTTTTGTGGGCTGAGAGATATGATCCATTGCTTATTTATTCACCTTATGATGATCTATACCTTCAAATAAAACCATGTACAATCCACTAGATTCAATCTAGCTCTGATATCATGTAGAATTCCTGCAGAAACCCCGATAGATCTAGAATTCTAGTTAAATTGAACACAAACAATTTGTTGATATTCAAGAGATGAGAGAAAGTTTTTTCTCCATAAATCAGAGAATTATATTAATCAAAAATGAATATACATGAGCAACCATCCTCAAAAAGAAGAGAGGAGGTGAATATATAGAATTTCCAACATAGAAATTCTTGTCAAAAAAAGCTAGAAATAGCTAAAATAGGTGTCATAAGCTAAGGGAGACCACATAGTTCGAACTAGACCACTAAAGATACATGTCACACACTCATTAATGTCCACAAGAGTCAAATGATGCGCATTATCTCACTTAGGCTCACTTAACTGACAAGAGAAGTAGTTCCAACTCACTTAACTGACCCGAAATAGTAGTTATTAATAATAGTAATGGAAAAAATCATTAATTAAGGAATAAATATCTCACTCAAAGAGGAGGTGCCCATTCCCAAATAATAGATGAGTTTTTGCATGGGGAGTTGGAATAAATCATGAATAAATCAAGAAAATCAAGAATAAATCGAGAAAATCAAGAACCAGGGGTTGAGTCTTGATCTAAAATTAGCAGTTTTCCCTAAAATCTAGGGATGAGGCACCCTTCTTCTCTATGTGGAAAAATAAAGTGAAATAAAGTGTAAATGAATGTATTAACCAAGATCTAGGAGTCTAAGCTAGGTATAAACTAATGTAAGTTAGGTTTATTCTCCAACAATAACATCATATCTACAATTGGAATTAGTTTCTCACAGAAATGAAAGCAGTGAAAGGCACAACAAAAAAGGGAAAAAGAAACCAACAATAGAAGATATATCATCTAAAGGACATTGTTGAACAATATGGTCAAGTTAACATGACAAGTAAATGAAGAAATCAAATTTTGAATGTTTTTTATATATGTCAGTGAAATTCAAGAGGAAGCACCAATGGACAATAAACAACACTGGAAGAGAGGAAAGGAAACATATACAAATAGCTCTACATTGATCTACATCTTACATGAAATAAAAATCATCATAGAGAGAGAGAGATCCAGGAAGGAATATTAGTAGCATATAGACAAGGAGACATACCCACAAGGGGATATATTATTTTACCCATGATTGATTACAACAGGTACAGTGACAAGAGGAGACATATCAGCAAGGGGAGTTACATTGTTTTTTGGTCAAAGATGGAGAGAAAGAACAAAGGCATGAAGACAGGGGAAGCATCCCCAAGGAGAAATACCCTTTTCCATTGATGTCAAAGGGGGAGAGATAAAAAAAATGATGAGGAGCATTGATCACAAGGGGGAGCATTAGCATGAGTGTTTTCATGTCTAAGTGTTGCCATCAATGTTTGTGTAGTCATCAATGCCAAAGGGGGAGATTGTTCGATAGTTGGTTTTGAAAGTTGGTTTTCATTGATGTCAACCCTTGGAGAGTGATCTTCGAATATTGATGTCAACCCTTAGAGATTGATTTCAACCCTTAGAGATTGATGTCAACCCTTGAAGAGTGATCTTCGAAGATTGATGTCAACCCTTAGATATTGATTTTAACCCTTAGAGATTGATCTCAACCCTTGGAGAGGTCCATAAATATTGGACAGATGATTGACATTTGTATGAATGAGATTCATGATGAGTTAGTTGGGTACATTTGATGTAATCTACATATATCCCTGGACGTTTGGTTATGGGATCCAAAGTTGATTAAGGAATATGGACATGAAGGACACTAAAATTTTTGGTAATAATATCATAGATGGATAGTACATGTCATGTCATTTCCGGTGATATGTGGAACGTCATGTGGTTCCTCACGATTAGGGAGATATGGCCTTGTAAAGTTGGAATCCCTAAAGAGTGGTCAAGAAGACCCTAGTTGGTTACAAATCTTGGTGAGAGGGAAAAATGGTTATAACAAGAAACCCCTAAAATAAGGAAAGAGGTTACCTAGCATTAGTATAAATACACCTCAAGGATCCTCTCATTTGTACACACACACTTACATTGAATATCTATATTATGAGTGTTATGGTCTATCTTTTGGTAAATATATTAGTGAATATGAGGTTGAATCTGACGAAAATTTTATGAGGCAGAGAAGGAGTCTGAAGGAGTGAAAGTTTTAGAGTTGCAGAAAACTAGAAACCCTAGTTTTTTTAGGTTATACATGGGTTTCATAAGGACATGCCACATACATACGCAATTTGCAGGAGGACAGGTTGCGTACATTCGTAGGCTGCAGGAAGACAGGTCATAGACCTGAGGTGAAGCTTTGAAGAAGAATGGTTGGTTGAGTTCCAGTAAGGTTTGATGATACAACAAAGTTTCTACAGGAGCTGAGATGGTATGCTTCAGGATTTCGTGAGTAAAGGTATGTATTTTATGTATTTTTTTTATGATTGTATCTTGGATGGTATGGCACATTCTTAAGGCATGTCTTGGAGGCCCTTGATGGTAGATGATTACATATGGTTGAGGTGACATTGTTACATTCTTGATACATACTCTTGGTACTTCGTATATGGTTTCTATGATTCATTGTTAGAGGCACATCTTTGTGATATTGGCATATACTTGAGGCTTATATTATGTTACATGGCATGATTGAGAGTGATATGGTATATGGTAGAGACACTTGTTATGGTGCATGGTTTCTACATGGTATGGTATAGGATTGGAACATGATATGGTGTTGATGTACATGGTTGATGTGTATGATAGGCACATGGTATGGTGTCGATGTATATGGTTGATGTGTATTATTGGCACATGGTATGGTGTTGATGTACATGGTTGATGTGTATGATTGGCACATGGTATGATATATGGTATGGTTTAGGTGTTGATGTCCATGATTGATGTGCATGGTTGGCACATGGTATGGTACATGGTATGGTGTTGATGTGCATGTATGTGGTTGATGTACATGGTTGATACATGATATGGTACATGATTGGTACTTGGTATACATGGTTGATGGTTGAGGCATATGGTACAGGTTGAGGTGCATGGTTGATGCATGGTTTGGTACAATTGTTGATGCATGGTTGATGCACTTGTTGTGATACAGGTTGTGGTACATGGTTAATGCTTTGTATGGTACAGTTTGATGGTTTGGTATATGATTTGGTACATGGTTGAGACACATATCTTGTGATGGTATGTTGGTGATTTTGGTACATGATTGGTAGAGACATGTGTTGGTGATGTTGTACATATATATGAGAAGTGCCCTTGATATATGTTCCATGTGAGAGGATATGGTTGAGTATCGGTGATAGTGACAGGTTGGATAGGTTAACGGTGACAGGTTGGATACAGTGACAAGTTGAGAGGTTATAGGTTGATGTGGTAGTGACAATGGCAGTGAAAGTGACAATGACAGTGGAAGTGACAATGGTAGTGATTGTGGTAGTGACAGTTTGGTCTACACTTATATTTCAGGTTGGTTGGATGGGCAAATGAAAGGGGGTTATATCCTCCTTCCGGTTGGAGTCAGAGAATCAGGGAGTTGGAGCCTGAGAACTAGGTGGTTGTAGCCACCTTCTGGTTGGAGCCAAAGAACCCATGGGGTTGTAGCCTCCTTCTGGTTGGAGTGAGAGAATTCAAGGAGTTGTAGATTCCTTCAGGTTGGAGCCTGTAAATAGGGAGTTGTAGCATCCTTCCAGTTGCAGCTAGACAATTGGGAATTTGGAACTTCTTATGAATGAATTCTTGATATATATAAGGAATCATTTTTTGGTTTTGTCCCATTTGGGTTTCCACATAAATATTGGTGTACTTTGTTCTTGATGTGATGTTGATGTGATGTTGCTTATGATTGCATGCTTATGATATGTATATTGAATGCAATCATAGATTATACATAGATGATAAACTATTGAACATTGTATACAAATTGAAAGAATATATATCGTGGTTAAAAGTGGTATAAAGTGCTCATACTGATTCACCCTCCCCCTCTTAGTATTCCAACACTTCTATTACTCATGCATAATAAATTCATACAGAATTATGAAAACCAGACTTTCCAAGTCTGTCCCAAAAATATCATCACTTCATTAAGATATCGATCTATCTGTTGGAACACTGATAGGGGGGGTGAATCAATATGAGCATGTTTTACCACTTTCAATCATAGTATATATAAACTTCAATTTTATCAGCATTATTCAATAGTTTATAACTTATTCATTCATTATATCATTTCATCATAAATAGTATCATTCATCAATGCATAATAAACAATCAAAGATACACAGTACACCATATTTTACATGGAAACCCAAATGGGAGAAAACCTCAGAATGCTTTATTATATATATCAAGAATCCTTTCATAGGAAGCACCAACTTCCAAATTATCTAGCACCAACTGGAAGGAGGCTCCAACCCCCTTATTTATAGGCTCTAACATGAAGGAAGCTACAAGTCCATGAATTCTCCAGCTACAACTGGAAGGAGGCTCCAACCCTCTAGTTTACAATCTCCAACATGAATGAAGCTCCAACCCCCTAGTTTACAATCTCCAACATGAGAGAAGCTCCAACCCTCTGTGTTCTCTAGCTCCAACAAGAAGGAGGCTATGACCCCCTGATTTATAGGCTCCAACCTGAAGGAGGCTCCAACTCTCTGAGTTCTTTGGCACCAACCGGAAGGAGATTACAACCAGGGATGATTTTAAGGATGTAAATTTATATTAAAATATAGAAACCTGGGCTAATATTATCAGTCCTTAATATGCAAACTGTAAAATGTTTGGCAATAGTTTTGTAAAAATATTCAAATTTCTAAGGATTTTATATAGTTTCTATAAAATTTTGTCTATTTTAAAGGTAAACTAATTTTATTCTATGCAATTTGGGCGAATCATTTTTAGAAAAAATGGAAATTGGTGAATCTTTTTTAGGAAAAACCATGGAAGAATAGCCCATTTGTGAAATTTAGCCCCTAAAATCATCTATGGCTACAACCCCCTTTCCTTGCCACGTCCTGTTGCCCTGAAATATAAGTGTAGACTCAAACTTTCACTACCATTGATCAACCTGTAACTATCGATGTCATCAACCAACCTGCCACTGTCACTGTCACATCAACCTATCACCTTCATTGTCACTAATATATCATCATCAACCAACTATAAAAACATCCACTCACATGGATACCAAAACCATCACCATAACATGTACATCAACATGTATCACACCATGCATAAACCATGCACCAAAACCTATACCATACCATGTACCAAAACATGTACCATACCATGTATCAATCATGCATCAACCATGCACCAAAACTTGTATCATACCATGTACCAAGATCACCAAGAAGTGTCTCTAGATATGTACCATATCATCATCAAATCATGAACCACAACATCACCAAGATGTGTCTCAATATCACCAATCATGTACCATAATATATGCCAAGTGTAGGTACCATAACATCAATGATCAACCATATACCTCAATCGTATACCAAAACCATGTACTATGTACCAAGCATCAACTATGTACCAAATGATGTGCCTCAACCAAGCACCAAAGAATGTTCCTTATACATATGCCACCATATAATAAGTGTATACCTCAACCATGTACAAACATCACAAATATGTGTCTATCACAACCATGACATATACCAAACTAGATACAAAGGTACCATAACATCACCCAATCATGTATCCAAGATGTACCTAAAACTATGTGCCTCAAGCATGTGCCAACATCCATAAACCATGTACCAAGAGATACCATCAAACATGTTCCATATCACTCATGATATTCCTCAATCATATACCATACAAAAAACCATATTCCAAGTACCCAAGATGTTCCTCAAGGCATATACCAAAGGTCACAAAGATACCAAAGACATGCCTCAAGCATGCACCATAAAATCACCAACATGTAACCTTCAAAACATGCACATAGACATACCTTTACACTTGTAGCTGACCTGATACACAAGATTACAGACATGTATCTCTTCCTCAGTCTTAGCAACCTAGTACAAGCATCCTCCTACATATTTGTCTCATCCTCGTGGAACTAACCCATGCATCACGCAGGGCCTCACGGGATAAGGGTTGTACAACCCACGGGGGTGCCTCACGGGGTCATCCAAACTAGGGTTTCTCATAAACCATCACTCTCCTCTCCAATCCTAAAACTTTTTCCTTGACACTTCCTTCACTGTCTAAGACTCGTCGTAACATATTCACCAATAGATCACTTGTTCACTTAGAATATATTCAATAAACTTGTGTAAGTGAGTTTACAAATGAAAGACTTCTTGTTGTGTATTTATAATTTGCCAAGTGACTTCTTTCCTTAAGTTTAGGACTTCTTGTTACAACCACTTTACCCTTTATTTAATGACTTTTAGTCATTTAGGGGCTTCTCAACCATTATTAGGGGCTTCCAACTTCATGACCTCATAACTCCCCAACCGTGAGGAAATACATGGTGTAACACCTACCATTGGAAATGATATGATGAGGACTATCCATCTATGAGTTTGTTACCTGCATTTACAATGTCCTTCATGTCCTTATTCCTCAAACAACTTTGGGCTTCATGACCACACCTCTGGTGCTTCTTTAATACTTCTTCAAATGCACCCATCACATCTATTGACATCAATGACAACCACATATGTTGACATCAATGACAACCAACTATCCAACAATATCCCCCTTTGGCATTAATGGAAACACTCATACTCCACCTATGACCAATGCTCATGATGTCTCTCTCATCATGTTTCTCTCCCCCTTTGACATCAATGAAAAATGGTATCTCTCTTTGGGGTTTCTCCCCTTATCTTCATGCTTGTAACATTTCTCTTATGAACTTTCTCCTCCTTTGACATCAAGGGTAACTCCCCTTGTCAATACATATCCCCCTGTCTTAATGCTTTTGATATTTCTCTTATGGTATTTCTCTTTCTTCCTCTTTGACATCATAAGATAAAGGGTAACTCCCCCTGTCAATATGTCTCCCCCTTTCTTCATTCATCTAATATGCTCTCTCTCTCTCTGACAGTTTCTCTCTGCTTGACTTCTCTGCAAGATGTCGTGTAGATAAATGTGGGGCTTCTTGTACTTGCTTCATTTCCTCTCTTTCTATGCTTCATGTCCATTGGTGCTTCCTCTTTTAATTCACTTACATATATATAAAATATTCAAAAAATAGTTGACTTCAAATATTCATGGCTTGTCAATTTTACATCAATGACCATACTTTTCAACAATTTTTCTTTGATGGTATGTCTTCTGCTGACAAATTATCTTCCCCTGTTCTATTGTGTCTTTCATTTCTTTCCTTATTGTGACTAATTGATTCCACCTATCAATATGCCTTCATCCATTGTTATTCATCTACTCTGACTCATGTCTTATGTATCTGCCAAATATCTCATGAATCCATCTCTATCCATATGTCATAAAACTGTCCAAGACTCTGCTACTCAACTGCATACAATGCTGACCCATTTTCCACTTTACCATTCTAAAGACTTCTTCCAATCTTATACAATTGATCACTACATATTCTTGTTTTTCAGGTTGTATGTTCAATCTGCAAATCAAACTTTACATGTTTGCACCAATCTATACTGAATATGTCCCTATCTAAATACATGCTTAGAATCCTCTATCATGAATCTCTTCCTGAAAAGTGTACCAATTATATTCTTTGTCAATTTCAATTGATACCTGCATGGGAATGTGTTCTGGAAGTTTCTCTTCAAACAATCCATCACAAGACATTATACAGTTCTTTCATCAAACCATTATGAAATTTCTTTTCCAAAATATGAAAACACTTCAAACTTCTCAAAAGATGATTCTCTGATCTGTAGAGTTGCTTCTTAGACTCCCCCTCTTCAACACTCATATTTACTTGGAGTCTCCAAACTAGATGGCTCAGAAAAATATCGTCTTTGATGTGGAGTAATCTTCCTCTTCATCTATGGATTCATCGTTTTCATTTTCATTCTCTTCCTGAATTCTGAACTTCTTTTCATTTTCTTCCTGAATTGTGACATCTTCCTCTTCATCCTCTTCCTAGATTCTGACATCTTCCTTTTTTCTTGTAGATTCATCATGATCTTTTGTTGTTGAAAATCTTGTGAGTATGATTACTTGGATATTGTTTTCATTCACTTTCTCTTCTTGTTTTTCATTTCTTCTCTAAACCTTCCTATATCTGACATCAATGTTTTCCTTCATGGGAGGTTTTATCACGCTTCTACAATTTCGAGAAATGTGACCATAATTATGGGATTTGTAACATTCAATATTGGAGAGAACCACATAACCATCTCTTGTTTGAACATTTATTCCATATGCTTTGCAATCTACAACTTTATGTCCAAAGTTATTACATGTAAAAAAATGACCCAAAAATAAATTTTGATACCTCGGAGTGAATGATATTCTTTGTGCTGTAGTCCTTTTGTATTTCTTCCTTGGTTGATCACAATATTTTCTTTGGTTTTTTCCTTCATAATGATTGAATCTTCCTTGATTCCTGAATGTATAAGGTCTTTTGTATTCATTCCTCTCTAATTCTTGTTGACCATGATTCCTTCCTTTGATAACTTCTGCATAACTCGTTTTTTTGTTTATTTCATCATGGAGATTGAACCTTCCTCAAAATGAACATTCGTGTATCCTAGTCCATATTTGTCACTGTATGGCATTTGAATGTTGAGAATTTTTTCTAACACTTGAGAACTTTTCAAGTTATTGTTGAGCTTGTTGACTTCAACTCTCAATGTTATGAATTCCTTTTAAAGCTTCTCCCGCTCTTTTTCTTTCTTAATCATTTGGACCTGCATTACTTATTCCTTTCTCTTTCCTTATTCAAGTTGGGTTTTCAAGGAGATGATTTCTTCTTTGAGTGATTTTTTTTTCTTCCTTTCTTTCTTCAGCTCAATTAAAGCACTAATTAATTATACCTCAAGATCCACTTCACCTTCTTCTTCATCGCCTTCATGAGTTATTTTCTTAGTTTATGTAGCCATAAAGAGTACTCTTTCTTTGTCACTATTGCTTTCATCATCTTTATCAGATCTGGAACTATATTCTCTTGAGCAGATATTTTTCTTGAATAATTTCCTTTTATCTTCTTTCTTGTTTCCCTTTTGATATTTCTTTTCTTTCTTGGGATCTTCTTCTTCATCATTATCTGAATTATTAGCATAATGAAATTTATTTGCAAAATGATAAATTTTACCACAATTAAAACATTTTAAGGGAAGCATACTTTGTACTTATCGGTTCCTCTCTTCAAATTCCTTACGAAGTTGGATATTTATTCATCTTCATCTGAATCATCGTCGCAGCTACAATTTGGCTTTAACTCGTGCTTTTTCTTCTTCTTTGTCTTCTTGGATGCTTTGAAAGTTGCTTCCTTGTTGGATGGGTTCTCTTGTTCTGTTCTCATTTTATAAGTTGTAAATATTCTATGTAGATCGTCCATGCTTAGCGTACCAAGATCTGCTCTTTATTATAGGGCTGAAATGTTAGGATCAAATTTCATTGGAAGAGACCTTAGTATTTTCTAAACAATAATAGTTTCTTCAACTTCTTATCCCAATCCTTTAATTGCATTCACTATTTCATCAACTCGTAAAAAGTAAGTTGCAATGTCTTCATCTTCCTTCATTTTCAATTGTTCTAATTAACCTTTGTAAGTCTGAAGCTTGGTCACCTTGATTTTGGCATCTCCTTCATAAACATTATGAATTTTGTCCCAAATATCATTTGCAAAATCGCAATGTATAAAATTGGCATATACTGAATCAACCAGGCCATTTAGGATATCATTTTTGTCCCTTGAATTGTTTTGACTGAGTTTATTTCCATCGTTATATGTTGGGGGAGTGGAAGGATCTTTTTGTCTATCTACTACTGATTTACAAACATCAAATCCATGTGCTTGTACATATGTTTTCATCCTTCTGCTCCATAAATCATAGTTATGTCCATCAAACTGTGGTACTCCAATCTTAGCGTATTCCATGATCTTCCTTCTAGTGGTTAAACTATTTTCTTGAAGGATCATCTCTAACACCAATTTTTGGAATACTGAGAGGGGGGGTTGGATCGGTATGAGCATTTTTTACCACTTTCAATCACAATATATATAAACTTCAAATTTATCAACAATATTGAATAGTTTATCACTTATTCATTCATTATATAATTTCATCATAAACAATATAATTAATCAGTGCATAATAAACAATCACAGATACACAATACACCGGATTTTACATGGAAACCCGGATGGGAGAAAACCACAAAATGATTTCTTATATATATAAAGAATACATTCATAGAAAGCATTAACTTCCAAATTCTCCAACACCAACAGGAAAGAGGCTCCAACCCCATCTTTACATGCTCCAACCTGAAGGAAGCTACAAATCCCTAAATTCTCCAACTACAACTAGAAGGAGGATCCAATCCCCTAGTTTACAGGCTCCAAACTGAAGGAAGCTCCAACTCTCTGTGTTCTCTAGCTCCAACCGGAAGGAGGCTATAACCCCCTAATTTACAAGCTCCAACCTATAGGAATATCCAACTCCTTGAGTTCTCTAGCACCAATCGAAAGGATGATACAACCCCCTTTCCTTGCCCCATCCTGGGGCCCTGAAATATAAGTGTAGACTCAAACTATCACTACCATTGAGAAACTTGTAACTTCCACTGTGATCAACCAACCTATCACTATCACTGTCAAATAAACATTTCACTGTCATTGTCACTAATATATCATCATCAACAAACTATAGCAAGATCCACTCACATGGATACCAAAACCATCACCATACCATGTACATCAACCATGTACCAGAACCTGTACATCAAACTGTACCATACCATGCATAAAACATGCACCAAAACCTGTACCATAATATCTATCAACCATGCATCAACCATGCACCAAAACCAGTACCATACCATGTACCAAAACATGTACCATACCATGTACCAAGATCACCAAGAAGTGCCTCTAGAAATGTACCATATCATCATCAACTCGTGAACCATAACATCACCAAGATGTGTCTCAATATCACCAATCATGTACCACAAGATATGCCAAGTCTAGGTACAATAATATCAATGATCAACCATATACCTCAATCGTATACCAAAACCATGTACTATGTACCAAGCATCAACTATGTACCAAATGATGTGCCTCAACCAAGCACCAAATAATGTGCCTCATACATATGCCACCATATACTAAGTGTATACCTCAACAATATACCAACATCACAAATATGTGCCTATCACAACCATGACATATACTAAACCATATATAAAGGTACCATAACATTACTCAATCATGTAGTCGAGATGTACCTCAAACTATGTGCCTCAAGATTGTGCCAACATCCATAAACCATGTAACAAGAGATACCATCAAACATATTTCATATCACTCATGATATTTCTCAAGCATACACCATACAGCAAACCATATGCCAAGTATCCAAGATGTGCCTCAAGGAATATACCAAATCTCATAAAGATACTAAAGACATGCCTCAAGCATGCACCATAACATCACCAACGTGTAACCCTCAAAACATGCACATAGACATACCTTTACGCCTATAATTGATTTTATACACAAGATTACAGAGCTCTAGCTCTTCCTCAATCTCAACAACCTGGTACAAGCATCCTACTACAGATTTTTCTCGGCCTCACGGGACTAACCCATGCATCACGCAGGGCCTCATGGGGAGAGGGTTGTACAACCCATAGGGGTGCCTCGTATGACACCAGTAGTCTTACCCGCGGGGATCATCCAAACTAGGGTTTCTCATAAACCCTCACTCTCCTATGAAATCCTGAAACTTTCACCTTCACACTTCCTTCGTTGTCTCATACTTTCCGTAATATATTCGTCAATAGATCACTTGTTCACTTAGAAGATATTCAATAAACTTTTTTAATTGAATGCACAAATGAGAGGCTTCTTTTTTTGTATTTATACTTTTCCAAGTGTCTTCTTTCCTTTACTTTGGGACTTCTTGTTACAACCACTTTACTCTTTTGTTAATGACTTGTAATTGTTTAGGGGATTCTTAACCATTCTTCAGGGCTTACAACTTCATGACCTTGTAACTCCTCAATCGTGAGGAAATACATTATGTACCACCTACCATTGGAAATGGTATGATGAGGACTATCTATCTATGAGTGTGTTACCTGCATTTACTATATCCTCGATGTCCTTATTCCTGAAACAACTTTGAGATTCATGACCACACCTCTGGGGCTTCTTATAGGCTTCTTCAAATGCACCCATCAAATTTGTTGACATCAATGACAACCATGTATGTTGACATCAATGATAAAAATCTATCGAAAAACATAAATGACAACCAAATATCCAACACTATCTATTGTTGGCAGTGCCTCCATCACTATTACTTCTAAAAGAAAAGCTTACAAGGTAACAATGTACAAAATGTTGAAGTTTTTCAACTTAGGGCAGTCATTCTCCATAACAAAATTAAAAGAAACCATTATAGAATACCCTCTAATGCATTAGAAATAAATAAATGACAAGAAAACCAATTCGGCCCATTGGAACATTTTTAAAGGCTACAAAACAAATAAAAAAAAGTTAAAGGACAAAAATGACATGTCAGACCTTCCAGTAAAATAAGGTGACTTGACTAGTATAAATAAAGGAAAGTCCATTTCATTATTTCACATCTCATCAACTCTCATATTCTAGTGCACATTGACCAGTTACTCTGTGCCAGTTGCTAGTTGCAGCTACCAGCTGTCGGTTGCTAGTTTCAATGCCATTTGTCAGTTTCCAATTGCAGATACTAGTTGTGTTATCTTTGTCTAGTGGTTCACCAACTTTGAGGGATCTTCCTCACACTAGGGAGAACTTATCTTGTACTAGGATTCTTCATTTTTCTGGTGATGTATTTGTGAACTTGGATTAAATTTCTTCTAGAGAAAATTCTGTTGGGTTTTTCTCCTGAGTTTGGGTTTTCCCAAGATAAATCTTGTGTCTATTGTGCATGATTATCTCTCCGTGATTTTGTTATTTTCGCTGCAGTTTAATTTCAGTTGAAATTTTAAGTGTGTAATTATTCTATGATAATAGTGGCATTGAAATCTATTTGAAATAATAAGGTAATAATTATCATATCTGGAAATTAGAAAATCAACATGGTATCAAAGCTTTATTGAGATTTGTCACTGCACATGAAATTTGTTGTTGCACAGTTTTTTTTTATCAATATCATTGAGCACTTGTTGTAAAATCATTGGGACTAACTCCACCACATAGCAACTTGCCTTTCCCTAGCGCACCTATTGGTTATCTTAGATTGACATTCTGTCCAAGTTGATTTTTTTGGTTTTCGGGCTTGTTGACATTTTCCTGGACATTAAACCTTTTGTTTCAGATTTTGTGTTTTCTTTTTTTCAAGATGGTGGACAGTCTAAGAGTTGGAGGAAGCAGTGGTGATGTCTCCTACATTGTATGACAGTTCGAAATCAAATGGACCAACAGCAGCAAGACTCCAAGTTTACATATTAGGTTTGATATTTTATATTGTTGCATCTTAAGTGAATGTTGTAACTGGGCATCAACCTTTAGAGGTATATTATTGTTGAGTACTTTTTCTATCAAATGTTTAGTAGCACTTGAATATTGTTGGTACGATTATCATTATGTAAATGTCATTGTTTCATAATAATTATGTACTTGTTCACAAGCTGAATTGATCTATTTCCTATTTTAGTAACACTATGGACATTAAATTGGTTCCAACCCCTTTTGGAACGGTTAAATTCCATGGAGGTTACCATGGATATGTTATTTTTTTGTTCTTGTTCCAGTCAGGTTACCATGGAGGAATGATTGGTCACATCACTAGAAAAGGGTTGTTATTGTCTTTTGTTCTTGTTCTTATTATGGGTAGTTTACCATGGAGGAATGATTGGTCACAACACTAGAGGAGTGTTGTTCTTGTCCTTGTTCTTGTTCGTGTTCTTGTTATTTTTCTGGGAAGGTCACAAGTGATATCTCTGAGAGAGAGATGTAGTGAAGGTTGTAGTTGGAAATAGGTCAGATGGTCCT
>JASDQU010680672.1:26550-55017 GCA_032191745.1 Picea mariana | reverse complement strand
ATATATATATATGACAGTATGCATCCATGAACCAAAGGAGAAGAAGACGAAGTTAGAACCTTTTGGAAAGAAGGGTACCTTTTGTGGGATATAGAAAGTCTCATGTGGAGATTGATATTGAGGAGTAGGAGGATCTGAAGGTTGAAGGTACAGATCCCTCTATTACAGTTGTTCATCCTTCATACTATCAGGAGGAGTCAGTAAGCCAGCATAGCCAGTGGATATACCTAGAGATGTTGTTATGACCAGGAAGAGGCTAGCATAGATTTTTGACACTTTTTAGGATGCAAAGAGCCATATAGATCCTAATGGTACTTTTAGAGAGTGCAAATGAACTCAAAGGTTCTTGAGTTATATGGAATTGATCAGTCACATCATTGATTCCAAACCTTCCAGATGTGAGTAGGAGAAGGTGGATCCACCAGTGGTAAGGTAGGTGGCCCCACCAAGTACCAACTCAGAGAGAGTCATCCCTCAGGATCCATTAGGGAGGAGAATCCTCCTAGGATAGTTCATAGGAGATTAGACTTCATAGGAGGTCAGCATATGCAGAGGGAGAAGATGGCTCCATAGATTGTACAGACTCAAAGGGAGTCAAGTTTTAGAGGGAGCATGCAGACTCAGAGTGATACTGATCTCATAAATATTCATTTGGCTCAGAGGGAGAGTCGATCATTCAGATGGATTTCCCCCTCATGTTCAAGTGGGAGAGAGACATCTTCCAGGATTGACAGATAGATTTCATGAGTTGAGGAGGCCATACAGAATCTTCATAGATAAGAGGCTTCTAGGAGATGTGAGAACTCCTGGGAGGATTCCCTTGTTTTAGTAGGTTTTTCTACAGTGACATAGGAGGCATCCAGTTGGGAGAATTGGGGTATGGGATTTTCCTCATTCACAGAGGGAGCACCCAGTGAGGCATACTAGACAATAGGTTTTGCTTCAATTATAGAGAGATTTGGCCTCAAAGTTTGAGGTAGAGGATCCTGGTCAAATGTACTATTTATTGGGATTAGAGGTGTGACAGAGATCAGATGAGATCTTTCATAGTCAAGGGATATTGATGAGGTTCAATATGATGGACTGCAACTCCATAGCTACACCTATGGATACAAATCTGAATAATTTGAGTAATTCTACTTCAGATTCATAGTTTTTGGATCCCACAATGTACAGGCAGTGGATTGGATTCTTGATGTACCTGGTTAATACCAAGCTAGATATTTTCTTTGCAGAGAGCGCCTTGAGCTAGTATTTGGTTGAATCCAAGGAAGTTCCATTGGGTTGTAGTGAAGCATGTGCTGAGGTACCAGCCTGGTACAGTTGGATATGATCTATCTTAGGTGTTGAAGTGAAGCTAAAGGGATATACAAATTCTGATTGGGCAAGGAGTAAAACAAATAGATTGAGCACCTTGGGATGATGCTTTAGCTTGAAATCAGTTATGATTTCTGGGATAAGTAGGAAGTAGGCTTCTATAACACTTATTACAACAAAGACGGAGTATATCGTGGCTAGTATCGCAAGTCATGAAGAAGTGTGGCTTCAGGCGCTTCATGCAGAACTTCATCTGAGACATGGTGTAGAAGGAAGCAGTGAAGCTTTAGCACATATCTACATATGAGTAGATAGCATACATTCTCACCAAGCCTCTATCCAAAAAGAATTTTTTTTACTTCAGGGATAAGCTTGGTGTGATACAAAATGTCTCTCTCTCTAAGAGGGAGTATTGATGTTTGAGCAACATCGAGCGAAAATTCTCCCGGGATTGGCCATGGTGATTTGACCAATGGAGAATGGCCCAGGAAGAGTATTTGAAGGATAGAAGACTCAATGTATTGATGGTTCTCCAGGAGGAAACATCGGGAAGACATTCATTCACAGGGTTGTATCAGTAATGAATGCCCCAGGTGTAGTCTTCAAAGGACAGAAGGCTCGAGGTGCTAGTGTTCCTCCAGTGTGTAGTTGCGTCGACGTCATTATCCCAGGATTGGTAGCTTAACCAGTGGATAATGAAAGATTCACTTACAGGGGTTCGCATGTCAGTGACACTCACTCACAAGAGTGTACTTGTGGTGGTGAGTGGCTCAGGTAAGCATCGGGAATACCTTCTCCAAAATATGGCTTAGGGAGATGGATACATTTACGTCTGGGGAAAATGGTCCCAGACGTAGTCTTACTTATAGGATTTTACCTATGGAATTGAAGTGATTGAGGTTCTTCCACATGTTAGATAACATCGGACATCATTCTCACAAGATTGGTAGTTTAACCAATGGATAATGGCATATTCACTCACAGGGGTTTGCATGTGGTGACATTCACTCCCAAGGGTGTACTTGTGGAGGTGAATGGTCTAGGTGTGGTATTCATTAAGACCTGAGGTTCTAGACACAATTTTGTGGAGATGGATCATCAACATGGCTCATGAAGAAGCTTTTTCTATGATAGAAGAAATTCAAGTATGGAGAATGTCTCCCTCGTTGAGAGGAAGTGTTGAATTTTTGCAACTTCGAGAAGTCATTCTCCATAAGAAAATACAAAGAAACCATTATAGAAGACCCTAGAATGCACTAGAAAGAAATAAATGAAAGAAGACCAAGTCTTCCCATTGGAACATTTGTAAAGGATAAAAAAGAAATAAAATAAAGTTAAAGGGAAAAAAATGACAAGTCAAACCTGCTAGTAAAATAGTGTGACTTTACTAGTATAAATAAAGGAAATTTCATTTCATGATTACACATATCATCAGCTCTCCTATTCTAGTGTGCATTGACCAGTTGTTTCATGCCAATTGCCAGTTTCCAGTTGCAGTGCTAGTTGTCAATTTATTTCAATTCATCAACAGCATGAGGACATCCCTTGACTTTGTCCTATGCAAATTATCATGAGATGACTCCATATATTGATTCACACTCTAGCTCTAATGAATAGCTTGGGAATTTGTTCCATCATTGAAAACATGGTCTAATGATAGGGTTTTAAATACATAGCCATTCATTGAATTATTTTCGTGTAAAACCCTAGGAACATCATCGATCCTAAGAGGAGTTACTTATCCTAAAGGGACATTAGTTTCTTGAGTCAGGGTTTATGAGAAATTATTTCTCAAAATGAAACTATCCCAAGAATCCCCCATATAAGAGAGTATATCTTCAATCAACATTTCAATTAGGTCGTAGTGGAATCGCTTCCTATCAAGGTTCTTGAAACCCTTCTGGTAGAATTTAGACATCTTGGTGAAACTTTTAAGGAGATAATAGGGAAAATTCAGGTCACAGCCAAGGAAAACTATTAAGAGTTGAATGCGGTAATAAAACACCAAACCATAATGACCCTCACAAGTAATAAATTGTCTGATAATAAGTAACCAATTCTAGATGATAAGTAGATTCCTAGTCAAATTGACCACTAAAAATTTATTCCTGTGAAAAACAAAAATATCAAAATATGAGGGAAAACCAAAAAATGAAAGATTCCATCCATGGAGATAGTTTGTTGACTAACTTACCTATAAGTAAAAATGATGATTGGTTAAGACTTCGAGAAGTAAATTTAATGAGAATTTCTACCAAATAAAAATATTTACATGGGGTCCCTTTCATTTTAGATAAAAATGGAAGGGACTTGTTACTAGGCCAACATAGTCCTCATGCACTTACTCTGGTGCAAGTAAAACTATGAAATGGGTGCACACTCTTTCCTTGGTTCGCACACGCTTAACTGTACCAAAAACTTGTGCATCATAGCTCAATTTCCTATATATACAATTAATTTTACATTACAATTGGGATTAAGCCTAGGGGTATTACACTAATACCCACACGGGAATGGTGTTCCAAATCAACCAATAAGAATCTCGTAAAGATTCTTAAAAATATCGTGGTAGAAAATCATAGAAATTGGCATAATGTGCTTCACAATGCTTTGTGGGATGATAGGGTAACTCCTAAAGAAGCCTTAGGGAACTCTCCATATTTATTAGTTTATGGACTAAAATCCATCCTCCCAACTAATTTGTATCTCCCATCTCTACATATTTCCTAGGCCTCAAGGGGCCAACCGCTGTCAAGCTTGCAGCAACGAATAGACACACTCTTGATGGCTGAAGAAGAAAGGGAGAGGGATAGAAATAAATTTTATTCCACCAACAGTTGGTAAATATATGGTTTGATCAACACAAGGCTAGAGATAAAAACTTTGAAGTAGGAGACCTAGTTCTGAAATGGGAAAAAATGAATGAGCCTAAAGGGAAACATTCTAAATTTCAAAATCTATGGTTGGGTTATTACCAAGTTGCTAAGAAAATTGGGGTAGGAACATACATATTGAAAAATATTAGGGGTAATATTTATTCTCTCCCCGTTAATGGACAAGCCCTAAAAATAGTTTTCTCTTAGCTGCTTGGCACAGGCAATTTTGTACCATAGTTTTCTTGTTTTGGTTTGTCTTTTTTTATTTTCTTTAGTTAGAATGGATCTTTCATATTTTATTGGATTCTATTTGTTTTGATTTATTTTCTTGTTTTTCTTATTGTGGGTTTAGTTTGGTTTTGGTTTGGTTATGAAGAGTGTTGGAATGATATTGATATCTAGTCTCGTGGAGAAACCTGGAAAAACATTTTCTCTCATCCTAATCTTGGACCATTCAAAATGAGAGTAAGGATTTCTCATTCAATGAAGGATTATTAAGAAGATCAGTGTCTCTAGTAGGTTTGTGCCTACAATCTTTATAACAATAAGTTGGTGACTATAGAAATTTATAAAGATACATTTTATGGTTTTCTCCCGATTGGGTTTCCATGTTAAACTTTGTGCATTGTGATATGAGTTTATATGTGATTATTATTTCTCAGATAATGAATGATTTATGAATGGTTAGAAAAAGTAAAAAGTATCGTATGTTGATTCACTCCCCTCTCAATGGTATCATATCACTTTCATCTACAAAAATTTTAGATAGTTTGTTTTGCAGGATAGAGACGTGTACTACCGGTGTCTTTAAAGCACATAGATCTGTCACTCGGTGGGTAAAATTGAAGTTGGGAAGGACTACATGCAGGAAATATATATGGTTTCAAGGGTTACTTGAAACACATTATTTAAACTTGTTAGAAACCTTCATAAACCATGTTGGTGCCCCTTCGAGTAGTACTACATTAGACAATACCTATACATGGCCATTCACTCCCATGTACCCTTGAATATATATAGAGTCTCATAGGTCTCCTGAAACCATCTATATATCAGCTTATTAGCTACCTGACTACTATAGTGGAACTGAGAACAACACTCGAAAAGATGACTCTCGCATACCTAGGACCCCATTGGTATATCAGAGAGCTATAGCATGGGGCACACCCTTGTCCATAGGAACCCTTAAAACCCTAACCCTTTTTGTTGTAACAGAACATAGCACACATACAGGGGAAATTTTGTCGTGCAACCCTACCTGATCCTGCATCTAGGCTGCGAAATTACTACACAATTTCACCTACTAAATTTTTTGTCATTCTATCACTGCAGTATTCTTCAGGACATAGTATAACTCTGCAAGAGTAGAAACAACACTCTTATTGGGACCTATCCCACTAGATTCCCCTCTTCGCACTAATTGCATTGGTACACATTTCTTAGAAGCCTTTTTTTTCTATGGACCCACCCACCCTCCCCAACACCCTTATTCGGTACCTATTCAATTGGCTTCCTCTCTTTGCACTGATTATAATGGTACCCCTCACCCATAACCCTTTTATGTGCAGACCAACCAACCCACTTCTTTCCTACTTACCTTCCCAATGGCTTACACCGAAAACTAATAAATGTTTTCCTTGCAAAATGACAACAACCAAAACAATACTGACATCCAGAACCTCACTTCCAAATTTGCTTCCCTTGATTCCAAAGTTGAGAACCTCACTGCCTTATTTGATCACTTTTTTATCGAGATGAACAACGAATTCTCGTAGATCAAACAATGGATGATCCAATTCCAGAGCCTTACCTCCTCTGAATAATATTATCACCTAGAAGTCGTTGATTCCTCACATTCCATTCCTTTTAATTCCAACCCTCCTCATCATGAACTTTGTCTTCCCAAAGTTGATGTGAATAAATTTGATGGCTCGGATACCAAGGGTTGGGTCACTCAAAAAGAACATTATTTCTCCTTTCATGGCATTACTAAATATTTTACCAAACTTCGTATCGATGTCCTTTATTTGGATCATGAATGCTAGCATTGGTGGAAATGGTGTAAAAATTCATACAGAGGGTATATTTCTTGGACCTAGTTTGTTGTAGATATTTATGAATACTTTGACACTGACACACATCATTTGGGTTATTTCACCAAGCTGAAAAAGTCTAGCATAGTGGAAGAATTTATCACTAATTTTGAGAAAGTGGCTTTTCGAATGGATGACATGTCTGACAGCTTCTTTAGGGAATGATTTATTAGTGACCTGAAGGATGACATCTGAGCCCATGTCCTAATGGCTTGCCCTTAGACTTGGCTTGAAGCTACTCAGTGCACGAAGGAAACACAACAAGTAGTCTCTTCCAAAAACCAAAAACCATCATTTATTCTATTAGAAAGTTTATTTCATTGATGTCAACACTGTAGGGGGGATTGTTGGATAGTTTATGTCATTGATGTCAACATTGTAGGGGGAGTTTGTTTGTTTAATTATTTGACAATGTCATTAATGACAAGTCATTTTTGTCAGGATGACAACAATGGTATGATCACATCATGTGATTGTGGATGAGAATGTGATGAAATATACTGACATGGAAGTGTTATTAATTGAGGCTTTGTTTAAAAAAATGAATTCATAGGTATGCAAAGCATCAAGTGTCTGCAGAGAAGAAAATAACCATTTGAGTAAGTGATATGGTCAAAGGCAATTGATAGATTACAAATTGTTGAGATAGCTAACAAAGTGCAGTCCACCATGGAAGTCTCTTATCATCTACCATGCCAATGCCTATGTGATATCTCAAGAGCAGTTGGACGTGACAAGAGTTTACATGCATGCACAATCATGTTCAAACCTGTGACTAGTAAGGAAATTCGATGTTCATAATGGATCCAAGTAAACAATCAATGGTAAATATCAATTAATCGAATGATGGAAATAAATTGATGGAAAGAAGATCCACGATGGTGATAAATCCACGTGGAAGGATTGCAGTGTGGAAACATGGTAGAACCAAGATCGTTGATCTTTATAGAGAAATGGTAGGTCTAAACTACATAGCCACTAATTGTAGTGAGCCTCTAATTTGGTGGAACTGCTATCTATAGAAGAACCGCTAACTGGATTAGCAAGGAGGAAGATCGATCGTTGATCACAGAATGGATCAATGGTGATCCATTAAAACGATATCGTGTGGCCCACAACAAGAACCTTGGAAATTTCATTAAGGAATATCATACGATGGAGATATTGTCATCCATCGAGAGAGGAGATCAATGAATCTCATCAAATTGCAAGTGACTAACTAGTGCAAGAGTTAATACAAAGGCACCCTCCACCCCGCAATTTCAACATGTGTTCAAAAGGAAATACACACATCGACTTATTGTTCATTGCATCCCCCCTTGCCTCAAGGGTCTAGCCCCCTGCAATTGTTGGGTATGTGTTATATTATAGGCCCCCCCTCAAGGGGTGCAAGGGTTCGGGGGCAGTGCCCCTGAGAAAAAAAAAATCTGCATCGAGACCGTATTTTTTCTGCCTTGGGACCACATTATATTTAGGTGGTTTTTCGGCACATAGTTTCTTTGCCAATGTTTTTCTATTTCCCGTTAAGGAATTAGGGTTTTGGACTAATCCAGGTCATTGGGTTAGGGTTTTGGATGTCGTTGGCTCCTATATGTATTTTGTATTGTAAACATTGTAACACAATGAATGAATATAGAATATGTCGGTTTCCCCGGTTTGGGTTTCCAGGGGAAAAATCTTTGTGTAATGTTTGTATTTGCCATTGTATCTTTTCTGTTTTTTTTTTTTCTGAATATCTGTTTGTAGTAGATATTGTACAAGGTTAGAATTTACAGCAATAAGGCTCATGGTACCACGTTCTTAGTTCTATGCCCATTGGGATAACTCAATTAAAGGAAAATAATCCTTGGGGGCTTACACTTTGTGCGAACATTTCAATGGCATTTCAGATGCTCTATTCAGATTAAAGAATGTTTTGGGTCCACACTTAATGTATACTATGTTTGTGTAAAGCATATATATATCCATCACGATGATGAGAAAAAGTGAGTGTAGAGGGATGAATGTGTGGGCGTGAAAAGTGTGTGGGAGAATAAGTGCGAAGAGAAGAGGATTTGTGGTCTATGTGAAGTCTTTGATAAACAATGAAGATGATCTGAAGCTTGAGCACGCAGAGGATGAAGCATGCTGGAGAAATTTATTAAAGCAAATTAAGATGTGTATGTTATTCAAGGGTGGTAGGATGGAGCAAGGAAATATTGAGTTGGAGCTCAATTAGTAGGTTAGTGCCTATTTATAGGTTGGTGCTTGGTTTATGAGTTGGTGTTCATAAGAGGATTGGTGTCCTCATCTACTTGTAGGTTGGTTCCTACATAGGATTGGTGTCCTCATCCATTTACAGGTTGGTTCATGTTTGTAGGTTGGTGTTTGGTTTATGAGTTGGTGATCATAAGAGGATTGGTGTCCACATATGTTTGCAGGTTGGTGCCTACAGAGGATTGGTGTCCTCATTGACAGTTATTCATACATGAATTGATATTCATTTATAAATATTTTTAAGGTATTCACAATCTTGGTTTCCACCTCTATATTTGTAAATGTGTTAAATATTGTCTGTGATTATGATGAGTACATTTATGGTATAACTGACTGCAATTATAAATCCTAACTATGTTTTAAAATCATATTAGAATAAAAAGTAATAAAAATATACAGTATTGATTCACCTGCCCTCTCAGTACTATCAAATACTTCAACATATTCCTCACCCTCGACCCACAAATCCAACCCCTCATGTCGCTCCTCTCAAGATCCAGAAATTAACCTGGGTGTAAGTGGTTGAATGACAACTTAATCTTATTTTCTATAATTGTGATGAAAAATATTTTATGGGGCACAAGTGTAAGGAAAAAAAGATTTGCATGGCCATTTTTTAGGATGTTTCTTAAGAGGTGTTGATATTAAATATTGTTTTACGGTCTTTGAGTCAAACGCATGAGGATAAATCCCCCCTACATTTTTAAAGAGGTGGTAGTCCTCTATTTTTAAATAGAATGAAAAAATATAAAAAGTGTCTGAGAAGGACCAAGCTTATTTTGTAATAAATATTCACATGCAAAGAATACCTAAGAAAGGACCATGTATATTATAAAAGTAAATATTTACAATACATTGCAGGATCATAAATCAAAAGAGTGTGAAGTAAAACAAGACGACATTTTCATCACAACATTCATCAAGATAGAAAAAAATATTCAAGGAAGGGAAACAAGAAAGCATGAATCGCATATGGAAGAGAACTTAAATGATCATTTTATTAGGAACAAATGAGATTACGATAGACATACATTTGAAATATCATGCTTAAAATTGAATTCTTGAGATTACAATAATGTATTGTCCCAAATTAGTTCTCTGGGAACCTCAAAAAATAATATATGTCTTTAAATAAAAACTAATGTCTTGAAATAAAAATAAAGATTGCATTTTTCCTTCAAAGAGAACTAGGATGGGGCTCCTGCAAACCATGAAATGAAAAATACCTAGAAGACACAAGAAAAACAATCAAGGATCAGCCTAGGTTTCACAAATTACTGGGAATTGGAAGGCAATATGATAAATGATTGTAGAAGAAAGGTAACAAGGACAAGAATAGGGTTTCTACTTGACTCACTGTTATGGAAATTCTTCTAATCCTTTTATTTGTTTGTTGGTGTCTATTTTGTAGATGTTTGTTGTGTTGGAGGTGGAATAACTGCTGCAACCATTTCTTCCCGATCTAGCTCGATGATTTTTATTACGGCTTTTCTTAGCCACTCTTGTATGTATTCCCTCATGAGGGCCACTATGATCTCATGCTTATTCTTTATTTTGAAGAACTCATTATCCAACTCTCTTATGTCCATTCCTAATTGGTTCAATGTGTCATCTGCTTCATCATTTATATTGATGTATCTAACTAGCCACCTTTCAATTTTTTCCTCAAATAATTTTGTTGAATGAGTGAACTCACTCCCCCATGCATCTTTTAACATATCAAGTTGTTCTGATAATTTTTCTTTTAGATGAAATTATTGTATCCATTAATAAACTTGGGCCATCTAGTTCCTTTTTGAGATCAACAAGCTTAAAGAAAAGCTCAATTATTTTGTTCTTCACAACATCTAATGCATTTATCATTTCTCTTAAAGTTTTTATTCTCTTCAACCAACAACCATTAATTTGTTTCATTCGTATGTTTGAATGAAGGTTTGTTCTCTTCTGTGGATATCACTTAGGCTTGAAACTTTGTCCAAAAATGTTCCCACAATGTCTTTGTAAAAACCTTCATCATTTTCCATATATTTTTGAAGATATTCTTTGAAATTTGTAATCCTCGCTGCAAAGTTAGTGGAGCTTTGTGTAAGTTCCCATATTTTGTTGGATCAAATCTATTCTTTTTTATATCTTGTCTCCAACATATTTTCTCATTGCTAACAATAGACTAGATTAACTTTTCCATTTTTGGTTCTTTAAGGAATATCCTCTAAGGTGAGTGTTGGTTGAACTGTGTTTAATGGTTCAGAAAACAATGGTCTTAGAATTAGAGTTGCCTCAAATTCCTTTATTTTATTTTTTTAAATTAAATTTTCCTTTTCATTTTTTTTGACATATTTCTTTAGTGCTTCTTCGATTTCTGCATGAAATTATACAATTTTTCATGGTACAACCCCATTGAAATCAATCTTTGATTTCTACTTCTTGAACATTTTCTTGTTTTTCATGTTTACTTTTTCAATTAATTTTTTTTTATAACTTCTATTGTAGGTCGTGTGGTGCAAAGTCATAGAATCTTCTTCGAATATTTTTGGTTCCTGAGTAACCAAAGCTTCAAAAATTTCTTGGGTTTCCAACAATCACTATTCAAACCAGCTGGATTCTTCAATAAGCTCGTCTACATCCATTTCCTAGGGACTTTATTGAGTTCCAAGTATTTCTATCCCCTTTTTTGGGGTATCCCTTTTTCTTTTAGTAGAAGTATATATAGTGTGATATTTTTCAATATTTTTCTTTGTTGGGTCCTTGTCACTTCCATCAGTTGAGATTCTGGTAGATGTTTTCCTCATATCCAAACCACTGCTCATAGTTTTTGTTCTTACTGGGGTACTCTTTTGAGACATAGTCAATGAATTTGGGTTTTTATTCGTTTCTTCTCTACCTTGTTCTCAATATCCCTCATTGGTGGTGTCTAATTCTTCCATTTCATTAAGATCTTGATCAGTTGAAGTCTCGGGGAGATTCAAATTATCCACACCTCCTTCTTTAAAATGTTCATTTTTGGTAAAATAAGAAGAATAACCAAATAAAGTCATATGTGCAATAAACAAATCATCAGGGTTGAAACCCTCAATGATTTCAACTTCATTTAGGTCATGTTGGTCAAGTTGATTTGCAAGTTCATCCAAATGGGAGATGCGTTTTGCAATAACTTCTCCAACTTTCCAAGGCAGTAGGATGAATTTCTTATTTATTTTTTCATTAAAGAAATGAGCCCAGGAATTATAATGCCTACAAAATTCTATAATAAAAAAAAATTTGATACATATAAAGGGAGGAGGAAATGTTTCTCTTCACAACCAAATAACCTTATAATATTGAAATTTTCAGTGGTTTCAAAATTTCCTTTCTCTAAGAGAAAGGTGGCATCTTCAAGTGACAATCTCGATGTGTTGGGGCCAAATACTAATTTTTTAAACTATGAGATAATTTTGTTATGAATCAGGTAGAAATAATACAAAGATTTAGCCTCCACAAGATCGGATACCAGGAAAAGACTAGTTCCACCTTAAATTAGACACTCCTTTCCCTCATAAATTCCTCTAAAACATGGTAATAATCTATGGAAAAAATCAGATAGGATGTCATATAAAACTTTTGAGTCTTATTTAGATTACTCATTTGAAATGAGATTTCACTAGAAATAATGTGACCCCAATCAATGAGAGAATTTCCATGCACAACGAAATGAAGGATATAGATTATATTCCTCGGCACAAATATTGTGGATTCCAAACCAATGATACGAGCAAACAACCAGGAAAATTCCTTGTATGGGTATTTCAAGGAACTTACCTCAATCTTGGAAGTATTGGTGTTATTTCTTGGGTCAACCAAATATTTATCAAGGAGATCTTCTCCTCCCTTGTTTTTTTTGAGGAATTCATTGGCTTCGTCATCCCTGAATTACATGGTGGGCATCGAGAGTCGTATCATTCTAGTAAACAATGAAGGAGCTAAGGAGATAGGTTATTGTCCTTGAAGTTATACTATTCTCTTCTCTTAATTGAATTTATTTGCACACCACTAAATAAGCTCTTTGAAATTTGTTACCTATGGAACACAACATGTCAGGGATATACCTGAAGTCCAAACATAGTTCATATTTTTCTTAGCATGAGCGAGGGCCTTGTAGTAGTTATAATCTCGCAACCACTGGAACTCTTGATATTCTTGTTTGAGCATGTTTAGTGTATCTCCACAATACAAATATTTTCTCCTACTTGACATTATTTACACTTCTTTCTCTTCTTACCAATAGGTGGTGCTACTGTCGATATATCATTTTACAACTTGGCATATTAGTGTTTATTTAATTTACCACGTTTTCTCTGATGATTAATCATCGCAGCTCTTATTTCAAAGTTGTCGGCCTTCATGATGATATTTCGAATTTATTATAAGGCTTGTGAAATTTTCTCCACTTTAATAACGACATTATGTTTACACAAGTGGAGGATGATGTGACAGGGGGGAATAAATGCAACCAGGAAATGGTGGTTTTATGTCATGGGAGAAAAGGTTAAGTATGGAGGTGTGAAAAGAGGAATTAAAAGTGCATTATGGTGAACACAGGATTGTGGGTGCGGGACACAAGACATGATGAGATGAAATTGGTGGAAGGGGAGGATTCTCACATCCACAATTGAAAACTATACTAAGTATTGGAGAAGTTCATTATGTGTGTGATGAAAGTAAGAGGGTCATTCTGTAGAACATGATATTGTGGGTCTGTGAAACATGAAACATGGGAAAAATTAAGTGGGATAGGATAGGTGTCCTGCATCTAAAATCCAAGAAAACAATTAAGTATGAAAAAGGTAGAAAGTGCATTTTGGAGGACGCAGATATAGAGGTGTAATTTGAGGGTAACGTGATTGCAGGTCTATAGACATGGGGAAATGTGGGTCTAGGACATTTTGGACTGCTGCATCATTACTCTCACATCATTTGAAAAGTGTCTAAGTGTTCAAGTTTGGAAAGAAGAAAATGACTAAGTATAGATACACGGACTTCTGGGTTTGTGGACCTATAGATTTTATAGTAGTGTGACCCGCAACCTACATTAGAAAAGAGAGATATGACTAAGGAAATTCAAAAAGAAAAGAAAAGCGAAGGAAAAATACTAAGGATGGGATTGTATATACAAATGTTGATCAATGAATGTGGATCAATAAGAGAATGTTGATGTTCCCCATTCTAACACTAGTACATTTTCCCCATTTCCTGAGATCATTTTGACGCCCATCCAAGGGATTCTCGTCTGGCTTCCGACAAACCCACTTTCTAGCTATTAGTCAAACCACTTTTGTCACACTCTCGACACTATAACCATGTGTCAGACTTGCGACGTAATAAACTTCCATGTGGCATGTGTGGAAAGGTTTGTATGAAATAGGTGTTCATCGCACATTATCGCCACCAGTCCCATAATAAAATGATCATCGACATGTTGAAAAATTTGTCTACCATGTGAAATATTACATGAAACCATCACCAAAGAATCCATCGTCGTTCAATCGATGGATTCGGTCCTAAATGTGACTTAGCATCACGTAAGGACCGTCGGAAAGCAGCTGTTAATTCCATCAAAACTGTGACTTTATTGTTGGTGGCCCATGTTGGCATAGGGACGGTCGATCGTGCCTAGTCCATTGGTGATCCAACGATATTTCGAGATAAATTCGGAAATTGACAACGCAATGGTCATCAACATACATTGACATGGTGACGCATGAGAGATCCAAGTTCTGAAATGAAATGTGTTGAATTATTGTCAGAGTTCTGACGTAGGTATAATAAAATGAAAAAAAAATTCAAATTGCATCGGACATAGGGAGGAGGTTGAGAAAGATGTAGACGACAATGTTCTCGATATATGATGATATATACAATTAGGATTATGGTTTCTATTGTTGCATAAAACCCTAATTCAAGTTGGTTTGAGCATCCACAACTAAAAATGCACAGTCGCTTATGAAATACATGTTTTAATTTTAAACTATAATTTATTCCCTTGTGCAGAAATGCACGCCAAGCTTCACTGAAAATGCACGCCCATGTATTAACACCCATGCAATTTGAGTGGTTCAATTTTCTAAGGGTGTCTTAGATATTTTTACACATGTCTACATATTTAGATTTTCATTTGCAAACATAAAAGTGGTTGTTGTGTAAAAGGGGCAAAGTCTACCTTATAAGTTGAGAGACCAAAACAATAGAAAGTGAACTAATGGAAATTCACACCCATGCTTATATATAGCTCCAAATAGAGTTATATAAGTTTTGGGGTTAATTTATTAACATTATAAATCTTTATATATCATACAAAGTGAATTATAAAATGACTAAGGACTTCTACCTTGAACCAAGATTCCAGACTTTTTGTAAAAAACCGTCTTACTGTAAAATGAACGCATATGACTCATATGACCTCCAAATTGAGTGGTTCCAATTGTGGATTTTGGATTTTATCATTTATATCTATTCATACTCTAGTTGTGCATTTTGAAACCAAAAAACCTCTGTTGTGCATAAATGTTAAAATTTGTCGTGTAAATGCATGAAAATGGGGCATGATGAGAAATGCATGCCCTAGGAAGAAAAATCCATGTATGGTGTTGTTAATTTACAATTTACAAGTTATAGGACTGTGCATTTGTTGTAAACCCTAAAGAATGCATACTAGGGTGATTTGTGCCCATAATTTATAAGTAAAGGGTTGAAATATACATGAATGTTTGCCAATTGTGCACACACACTAAATAAAATGGAAAAATGAGTACTAACTACTTGCGTCCATGAGATCGATGAGGAAAGAGCTTGTACAACCACGTCACACATAGTCTAGTTGTTAATTTCATTTCAATTGCGAAGACCTGTAGAAATCATCAGAGAATACAAGGTTATATGGTTGAATAATAATTAAATAAATAAATAGGCATATCAACATGTACAAGACTCTAGAAAGTATAAAATGGAATACATGATTGAGTAAAATACTCATTTTTCTTTTAAATTATAATTTCTGCTTTTGTGCATAAATGCATGCCAGACTTGAAAAAATGCACATCGTGGTCTTTACATGCCTACAATTTGAGTGATTCAAGTTTCTAAGGGTGTCTTACATAATTTTACAACTATATACATATTTAGATTTTCATTTGCAAACATAAAAGTGGTTGTTGTGTAAAAGAGGTAAAGTCTAGATTGTAAATTGAGAAACCAAAATAGTAGAAAGTGACCTAATGGAATTGCACGCCCATGCATCTATATAGCTCCAAATTTAGTTATTTAAGTTCACTACATGGAAATTCTTCCCACAAGCCTGTGGGAAGAGTTGTAGATGCTACAACTCTACCCATAGTCCTTTGGGTAGAGATGTGGAAACTTTTTTACATGGAAACTTTTCCCACAAGCTTGTTGGTGGAGTTTCATATGCTACAACTCTACCCACATACCTTTGGGTAGATATGTGGCAACTTTTCTCCACTAGAAGTTGAACCACTTATCTTGTTGAATTCCCTCACTGGTATTTCTACTCCCCAAACCCTCAAGTTAATTGGTTACATTAAGCATAGGAAAATCATCATCCTTTTTGACAGTGGCAACACCAAAATTTTTATTCATCGTTGCATTTCCCAAGAGACCATGTGTTATATATGTGTTGTCAATAATTTTCAAATCATGTATGTCAATGGTGGTTCCATTAAATATGGGGGGCGTTGTTAAAATGTGTGCCTGCAAATTGGTCATTTTTTTCACACATACTGGGGGATTTTTATTCATAAAAAGGGCACGACAAAGATATCCAAGTACAAAAGGAAAAAAACAAAAACCAATAAAAAATTCCAGTTTTTCCAACATAACAAGCTTCCATTTGCTTCTCCTATCTTTATTGTTTCTCCAAAATATACTATTGTTGTAGAACTGAACTAAATATATCCGATGATAAATATTTTTAATACATACAAAAAATCAAAACATAACTAATCTATAGAGATGATATCATTTTGAAACTCCACTTCTTTATCTTCTTCATTTTCTAGAGGTGGTGTTGGAGCATTCAGGTCTGGGATGACAAAAACCTCCCTACTGGATAGACAATCATTAATCGTAGTTGAATCAAAATTCCCTTGAGAGGAATTTCCCTATGCAGATAGTAGCTGAATTGCTTCTAATTGAATCCACAATGAGGAAATCTCATCCCGAAGTTGTCCAACCATATCCCAGTTTTGAACCAAAGTATCTAGAACAAATGATATTATAGAGTTAAGATCAGTAATCGAAATGAACAATGATTGTTTTTCCATAAACTCAGCCTCTTTCAATTCCATATCCTACTGACCTCTACTCATCCCATTTTCCATGAAAATACATGTCCCTTGTGCTATCTTCAACCTAATGATCAAACAACAATGAACTACAACCAAAATTCCAAAGAAAACACCAGTTACTAACCATTTAATAGGCACTTCAATCCTAGAATGAAGCGTATAAAAAACCATGAAAACCCAAGTAACAATTGAGAAAGGGAAGATAAAACATCAAAATCTCTCTCCCAGTATGAATCCAAATGTTACTGCGCTTTCCCTCACCACAATTACAAATTTAACATCATACCACCTGAGCCACAATAGAGTGATGCATGAATCACTTACCATGAATTATATATCCAAGAATGCACCCATTGAATTCCCAAATGAGTTCGCAAGTCGACTAATGAAATCTACCACTCGGGATTGTATTGTACCCTGAATTCCACTCTACGTAATAATGCCTCCAAATTGGTCATTACCAACTAAAATATTATATGTTTTCTATTGGCATGGGTGGGTGCATCATTGTTCTCGGCGTTGAATGGTTGCACACACTTAGCCCTGCCACCATGGATTTCAAGGATTTAATCATGCGCTTCCAACAGGATGGACAACAATATCAGTTCCAAGGAATCATGGCAGGATCCCCTAAGATCAACATTTCCCATCAAATGGAGAAACTACTCAAAAAATGTCACTTTGGCATTATTGGATAACTCCATGCTATTCAAACAATTGAGACCCCCTCCCCTACTATTCATCCCGACATACAATCTCTTCTCTCCAAACACCACTCTATTTTTGACAACCCACAAGGAATTCCTCCTTCCCATGGCACCCATGATCATTCCATTCATCTTCTCCCTATAAATATTCCTCTGAATATCCATCCTTATCGTCACCCCTCTTCCCAAAAAAATGAAATCGAGAAAATCGTTCAAGAATTACTAGCAACAGGTGTTATCCATCCTAGTACTATCCATTATTATTGTTTTGTTGCCATGATACTCAAGAAAGAAGGCACATGGAGCATGTGTCATGATTTTAGAGCCCTCAACAAAATTTCCAAGATCGAAAAATTTCTCACCTAATCAAACAATTGCAACAAGACGCTCGAGCCTCTATGGGATACTCTTGGCACAATGAGGAGCTTTGCTATAAAGGTCGCTTGTATTTAAGAAAACAATCTCACCTTAAATCCATTGTGATTTCTAAACTCCATGCTTCACCAACAACTGGGACTGCAAGATTTTACAAAACATATGAATGGGTCAAAGGTTATTTTTTCTGGGAAGGAATGAAACATGACATCCAAAACTTTATGGTCGGATGTGATACTTGTCAATGTAATAAGGGAGAAACACTCAAAAATCTAGGCACACTCCAACCTCTCCCCATTCCACCTGTTATATGGACAAATATTTCTATGGACTTCATTGTTGGATTTCCTAAATCGGCCAATAAATTCATCATCATGGTTGTCTTTGGTTTCCTTTCCAAATATGATCACTTTTGTTCCCTCTAACACCCATTCACCGCATCCATGGTGGCTCAAATTTCATGGATAATGTCTTCAAACTCCATGGCATGCCTCACTCTATTGTCTTCGACCATGATCCAACTTCCACTAGCAAATTTTGGAAAGAATTGTTCTAGCTCCAGGACACCCAATTGCATCTCAACACGACCTATCATCCCTAGACTGGTGGTCAAACTAAAGTTTTCAACAAGTGCTTGGAAACATATTTGAGTTGTTTCGTGTTTGATAGAAAAAATCAATGGGCCCAATGGTTACCACTAGTTGAATGGAGGTACAACACATCTTACCATGTTTCCACTCACATGACTCCCTTTGAAGTGGTCTATGTTCAAAAGCCACCTTCTTTCTGCTCCTACCTACCAGGTGTAGTCAAGGTTCGGGATGTCGACAACACACTTACAATATGAACTTCCATTCTTCATACCCTGAAAGAACATTTGGTACTAGCTCATAATCGCATGAAGAAACAAGCATATCAAGGTCATTATGAATGTCAATTTGTTGAAGGGTACCAAGTATTTCTTCGTCTGTAACCTCATAAGAAGACTTCACTCAATTCCAAACATTATCACAAAATTGATTCCAATGTTTATGGCCCTTGTACCATTCTCAATCATGTGGGGCTCGTGGCATACAAGTCATCTCTCCCAAATCACTCTAAGCTCCTTCCTATTTTTCATGTTTCTTGCTTAAAGAAAGTGATTGGAACCAAGTGCCAGAGTCAAAATAGTCTCCCTAAAATGGATGAATAAGAATCCATTTGGTTGCAGCCCCAAGCATTCTTGGACCACTATGAGCATTGTCTTTGTTAGTGCACCATCAAGGAAGTTTTATTTTAGTGGAAGTATATTCCACCGAAAGATGCCACATGGGAGTCGACTACCATTCTATAACAATTTCCCCATCTCACACCTTAAGGAAAACATGTTTTTCAATGGGGAGGGCATGATAGGGACCTAACCTCCCTAACCCCTAAAGTAAGTAGAATAATATGTTTTCTATGTATAAATGTTGACATTAGTAAATAAGGCCTAGTTAATAATGTGAACACATATAAAGTAAGAATACTTAATACAAGCTTCTGCTTTTATAAAATCTTCCTCTAGAATGTTCTCTAGAAGATAGAAATAGTATAAATAGGAGTAAAAATCATGGGAAAGTTTTTTCTTGAGAATTATTTTGTAATTGATCTCTTCTTTGTTGGAGGTTTCCCCCTCAAAGAGTCAAGGGAACTTGGATTTCTATAAATAAAGGTATCATTTATGGTGTTATTTCTCTCTATATTTTGTTTTTTCTCCTATTATTCGTCATAATAATTATGTTTCTACTAGGATTCATCATAATATATATGTTTATTCTCTACATAATACATCCGGTACCTTACACATAGCTAATTTCATAGTTATTGCATAGATTAATTTCATAATTTCATACTACCCCATCATTCAAATTGATCTATAATGGCTCCAATCTTCAACAAACTATAACTGATGTATGATATTTCACAATAGCCCCATAATGTTTCCATCTTGTAACTAAATCAATTGCAAGAGACTAAGTGGATAAAGTGCTACATGTAAAAATAGGTGTAAGAAGTGGAGACTAAGAACTTTGAACCATATGAGTGCTAATGAGAGCATTTAGATATTTAAATATACATGATAGTTTCATTATCATCTTCTATATACTGACTCAAAATTGCATTTGGAATGAATTCTATCGAACATTTAATATTTTCAATGAGAACCTCAATAAACATGAAATCTACAAAGTTGGTGAAACTTAGCAAACCATAATAGGATGGTCTGATGAAAAACAAGTGGAGGTAGAGAAGAAATATTGATCGATGGGCACATGTACATATTTTTTTCTTTCAACCCTATCTCAATAAAGTAGGATAGTTACAATTGGATGGGAAATTGAATCATATAGTTTTCATCAATACAACAGTTGAATGTTGTTAGGATATTTTGGGTTCCTATAGATCCCAGTCGTACTATGTAATTTTTTAATGTAATGCATGATTCTTTATTTATTTTCAGAATGTGTATCCTCTTTTTGTGTGAGTCCTAATTTATTCAATATAATGACAACAAGTGTTTTATTGTTGTGACAACCCAATTTGTGTTGAAGTCTTCTTTGTTTCTTTTTTCAATTATTACAATTTGATACTTCTTTGATAGATGTCTCAATAGTGTTTCAATTTATACATAATGGATACCATACTACTATTAAAACTATATTATTTTTTTGAAGGTTGTGTTTTTTTATAAAATATAAGAGCACACTTTACCTGGTTTAACCTTAATTACAACTTACATTTCAATTGTGTGGCATAGAATTCATAACAGTTATAATGAAAAATACAATTTTCACAAAAGGGGACTATGTTGAGCTCTTATTTAATGGTGAAGTTATTGGGTTGGAAGTGTTTAATCTACAGAGACTAAAATGTATTATGGTGGAGAAAGGGTAAATGCAAGCTATGTTATGGTTTGATAATTGATTTCACTCGACCACATTTGAATGTGAAATGTGTTGATGAATGGACACATATTCATGGAAGATTATGCATTTGAGGAAAAACATAGGTAAATCAAAAAAATTCAGCATATATACGTGTTACTGATAATAAATTTAATGTATTTTCCAAGCAAATACCAAGTTTCTTTAATTTTGTGTATAGGTGTGAATGTTTCTTTTGCATTTTCTATTGGAGACAAGGTAGATCTTCTACAACATGGAGTGAAGGTGGGTGAGGGATCCATATTCAATATAGATATTAAACATAAGTTTCATGGAAATGTTATAAACAAAAGATGCATAGTGTTTAGAATTGAGAAGGTGTTAAAACACAGTGATCCTCTACAACGTCCAACCGAATTTGAGCATACACTAGGGAGCAATGAAATCTTATGGGATTTGGCCAGAATTATATTTGGAAACTCAATGTAATATTTTCCCATAATTATTCCCCAAGAAATGAATGCATTCACAAAAGGGGACTATGTTGACCACCTCACTAATGACCAAGTTACTAGGCTAGGAAAGGTTGTACCTACATAGACCAAAACATATTATGTCGAACTAAGGTGAATGTAGGCTATGTTATTTGATGTCACTCAATAACATTTGATTCTGATTGTGGAAGATGTAAATGAAGGGAACACACATCCATGGAATATTATGGATTTGAGGTAAAAAATAAGTAAATAAAAAATGTTAGCATGTGTAAAATGTCATTGATAATATACTAAATGTTTTTCTCAAACTAATACTAATTTTATTTAATTTGGTGTATAGCTGCAGATGTTTCTTAGGTATTTTCTATTGAATACGAGGTAGATATTTTGCAACATGGAGTAAAGGTGGTTGAGTGATCCATATTCAATATAGATCTTGGACATAAGCTACATGGAAATATTGTAAATAAAGGGTGTATAATGGTTAGAATTGAGGTGTTAAAACGTAATGTTCCTTTATCACATCCAACTAGATATGAGCATACACTAGGGGGTGTAATGGAATTCTATGACAATGGTCAGAATTCGATTTTGAACCTTATTTTGGATATCACCCCACAAATATTCCCCAAGAAAGGAATGCATTCACATGCATAAGGGTTTCTCTTGAATTCATAGGAAGAAGTACATAAATTACTAAAGGAATAACAGTTAATGTCAAAAAGGATTATAAGGTTGTGGGTGATATAGTAGGTGAAACATATTTTCGCGTTTGCATGGAAGAGAAACATGGAGATTTTTAAATATGCAAGATCATCGATAAGTCAATAGATGGACAATAAATAAATTGGTGGGCAATAAAAGTGAAATTTTAAGGGAAAAGGAAAATTTCAAGGAGCCACCCATGGAAATGGTGATATGGTATGTTATAGAAAACACATGTCCTTAAACCAATGGGATGGGAATTTTGTAATGAAAAATATCCAAACTCTAAAGTTATGCGTGTATCGACACCATATTAAAGTGTTAAATGAGTTATGGCTAGAAAAGAAGTTGCAAAATTTCAAACAAAGAAAGATGAAGAGAAAAAAAAACAACTTTTAGCAGTGGAGGATTGTTGTAAACAATATTGTCTTCAATGTGTGGATAGGAAGGTCATTTCATATGCTAGAAGTGGTATGGAAATAAAAAATCCAAATGTTATTGGGAACTTTTCTTGAATTCATTCCTTTCAAATATTGTCATGTCAAATATCCATGGCCATGGCCCACCTCTTGTCGTTAGGAAGGTAAATAACATGAGGATTGATGAGAAAGTTATTTGTAAGAAATAATGGTACAAGATACATAATATTCCTCAAATAACCTTCTATAACTATTGAAATTGTTTTGAACAAGGATATACGAAATCCATTCATGGTAACACCAACACATGCAAAGAGTGTGCACATACCATGTTGGTCATAGAAATACTATATATAATTGTAATGGATAATTAATATTTCTCACCAAACCAAACACTTCAAGTTGAATAAGATGGAATCTATGCTCCTCTACATTTGTTTCCTTTGAATTGCACACAAAACTCTTTGCTAAAAGAGATCAAGGACGGTCTTGAAAAGCTTAATTACCCATCAATATCACAACCAAAAATTATCAAGATCTAGACTACTCATTTTCGAGATGTGGCATTCTCAAAGAACTCCAACTTTACTAAATCTAGTGAATGCATCAGGTTGAAAGCACGGATGAAGTCAAAAACTACAAAAGTGTTGGAAGAAAAAGCACAAACTAGATTGAAAAAACATAACAATACTATTTTGTGTGGAAGATATTGCTATTGTGCCCACAAAATTATGTCAAAAGAGTTTCCAAAGGAGTATTTGAGCATTATCCATGATAAAATGGACAAAAAAAGGACTACAATTCCAAGGCTACGTATCATATTTAAATATGTTGCAAAAATAAATTGGGTTTGTCATTGATAGGAATGCTAACACGTGGTCATAAGACAAGCGGATTTGGCCATTTCTTTGCATATTGAAGACCCACACCTTGGTATGAATGATGATATCCTTAATGAGAGTGGAAGTTCAATAAATCCATTTTCATATGCATTACTTGACACCTCAATTTACTCAAAATGTAGAGTATACAAGGATGGCGTTCAATCTCATACAAGATTAAAATAAAATTAAGATGTTGCTTTTAAATCTCTTCCTCCACATTTATTTTTATAGTTAGACAATGAAGAAAGTAATAAAAAAATCCCTTATCTTTTCATGTTTCTATCACTTCTGACTACTTGGTGTCTTCTTGAGTATCAAGGTTGGGTTATTGCTCGGGGGACACACCCATGAAGACATAGATGGAACCTATAGGAGAATGTCTTCCAACTTGAAAACTAAATATATATATTATTTACCCAAGATTATGGATACATACTGTACAATTAAAGAAAAATAGGTGTTTCCACCTACACTAATTGACAAGGTGTATGACTTCAAATTTTTCCTTAATGGATACATCAAGGGAAAAAAATGCATTGGTTGAACATCGTCATGTCCATCACTTCCAATTTTGTATACTTAATGATGTTCTAGTATTAAGGTACAAGAAATCCATAAGATAGATTGAGTGGTCAAAAACAAATGATTATGAGATATAGATGATGAAGGTTGACCTAAATTTTCCACATAGAATCCATATTTCTTACATCCAAAAGATAATAAGTACCATTTAAAATAACTAAAGGAATAAATACCATCATACATAAGAATGTGGAAAGACATTGTCCATAATGAGGATTCTCCAATTATTGTAGAGGAATGGGAAAATAAGGTAGATTACTATTATCCACCATTTTTAGGGATAACTAAGGAGATGATGTCTCGAGGCCCTCAAGTTGTAGACATGGAGTACCAATAGACGAGATGATTGACAACATCCACATGCATATATGGAGACCCTCTTCACCACCATACTTCTTTGGTTCGTCATGATAGCATCCACCACATCAGCCTTATTTTCGATAGACAATGGATCTTGCTCCATGAGGTACAATTCTAGTATTGTGGTAAGCATCACTTTAATACCTCAGGAATTTGAGTATGTTGCATTTAAAGATACTTTTAATTATAGAACATTTTCTTGGAAATTATGCTTGTTTCCTTGTTTCACCTTGGTGGTTGACATTGTGCCCTAGTAAGTGGTCACCCTTGGGGAAAGCTTTGCTACTGGGAGGTCTCCTTGATGAGTCATCGTACCATACCTGATCATACTTATCATTTTTCACACTTCATCCTTTTTGTCTCCTTATCTTTTGGTATTTTCAAGTGTACTGACCCAAGAAGGCATTGTACCTCATTTCATGGGAACAAGGGGCTGAAGGCCCAAAGAAAATGTAGCTGGAAAAAGATAAGAGCCAAAATTATAACCTTCTAGATGCTCATCCAAAGAGGTCTTGAGAATAATGAAATATTTATCTTTAAAGAATTGAATTCCGACAAAAGTAAATTTCATATATATAAATGACCCACTTATTGAGGGATCTACACAAGTGTGTTATACCTTTTGTTTTACCCATATGGTACTCTGTGTACCACCAACTTCAAGTGGCATTGTGCTACTGCCTTCAAGTATTATGTTACCCATTTGGAGTACCCAATTGTTCTATACTATAATTAATTAATGAAAAATAATGGGCTTGGAAAAAGGTTGCATTGAGAATGAAGGTCTAGCACACCCTCTATAAAGGCACCCATAAATGAGACACTACGAACCCTTGTATGTCATGAACCCCATTCCCAAAAGTCTCACCCCCATTCCATTCCATATTACTTACATGGCTTAGAAAGGATCCACCTAGGAAACACTCCTTGACATAAGGAATGATTCACCCAATAAGTCACCTTGACAACCCTCCCATACCTAAACTTGGCAAATTGCAAAGGGTCTTTGAGAACTTGTTTAATTTGATAAGGTAGTTTTTATGCACATGTTTAGGTGGATCTTGTATTAAAATTGATTTTACTTGCCATGATACATTTTACTTGAGACCCTTGGAGGGTGCACTCATCTTTCTTTGCAAGACCTTGTTTGATGGACGTTTTGGAGGAACAAGCCCATCTTGGGCCATCATTGGGGCAGGGATCCCACAGGTTGGATGTCATGACCCAAACCTTGGGGAAAGAAAGAGGATGGACGTTTCATTTGGAGGAAAGAGAGGAGATATTGGAGCTGACACCTAGCCCTATCTATCCCAACGACTTGCCTTTGGAGGACTTACACCACACTTTTGTGTCTTGATGTCTTAACTAGGGCTAGGGTTTGATGGTTGTGATGATGATTTGATGGAAAATTGGCACCTTGTGATGAGGAGGATCCCTTTCACCATGGAGAATACCCTATTGCATGAAGGGAAGGCCTTTATAGGCCCAACAAATTCCTCATATTTATCAAAGACTTACCAATTATGCCAAGATGTCACCCTAGAAGGGCTTTATGTCACCTTTAGGGTTTCTTTTTGTGTAAAAATCAAATTAATTTGTAAAGGGGAAACATAAGGGAGGTCGACCTCCTATTTTGTGGTTTAACCTAGTATTATGTGGACAAACTTTATTATTAGGTCTTGTATAAATAAAGACCAAATTCTTTTAATTTTAACATAACTCTCCCATGTGAGAAGAGCTACTTGGCTGAAATTTCCACCCCTCTTGGGAAAATTACATCTCTCTCTCTCTTGTGAAATTTTTTGGATGCTAGTATTTGTTCTTGTGGAGAAAAGTAGTGTGCTACCCTTCTTGGAGGATTATTCTTGCATGTGGATGTAATATACTTGGTAAAGCTAGGTTTTATCTTGTTATCTTGTGAAATTGGTAAGGAATTTTCTGCAATCGTTGGTAATTTCTTCTTGTTTCATATTGTTCTTGTATAAAACCCTTGGAGGAGTATAAGGGCACACACCCTCCACGAAGATTCATCTTATTTGGTAGTTTATAAGTCATGTTTTGCAAGGTTACTAGGGGAAGTAAAAGGGATTACACCCTCCTAGGTTTACCTTTGTTGGTTTTGCATGCTCTACAGAGTAAAAGGGCTTACACCCCTAGAGATATTGTACATCCAACTCATACATACAAGACTCCATAACCCAATAAAATAGGAATTAATATAATATTTTCATTGGTACACATGATTTTGAGAGATATTAAATTTATTCAAGTTGGATTATTTTCTTGGTGTCTTAAGCTTGCTCAAGCCACTAAGGAATTTTGTTTGGCTTGGTATTTCTCTGGTTATAATCCAACAAAATATACAGCCATTAGGGTTTCATAAAAACGCATTCAAACTTTAACTTTAACTTACTTTTCAACTATGGAAATTTGCTTGGAAGCCATTATTATTATTCTACTGCTTATGGGCTAACTTTTTGATGGATTACTTGTTGATTTTTGTGGTTGAAATTTTTTGTTATAGAAAATATTTGCTTCAACCACTTGGATGTCATTATAATTATCTGAAAACACTATTTAACATCCCTCTTTTACCATCAAAATGTGTGCTCAAGTATTGGAATATTATCTACTTGTCTAGTGCTTCATTGTCCAATAATTATTTCATACTTTGGATGGTTATTTTTCACACACCCAACCCCTAAGTACCTTTTTTAGGGATGGGGTATAATTGTTTTCTCTTCTCTCAATCATATTGAATATTTGTGACTAGGATTACATCTCCTTCGATTTGACGAGGGTTTTCCAATGACTATAAATTTGTCCAGATCTGAGTTTTGGATCACAAGTTATGGTCCTTCAAAGTTCTTTAGACCTTCATCAACTAGAGTCTATCACCAACATATGACATCCATGCGGATTCTTGTCACTCGGCATGCTACATCATCAGAGCATACAAAGACTTGCTCAACCATAGGTTGTCGCTTGAATATATCTCAAAGGCATATTAATTTAATTAATCATTATCATGATAAGATCCCACTCTTTACTAATCATTTAATCATTTATTTAATCCCTATTAGGGATGATTAATCTTTGCTAGAATTAATTAACCCCGGAAATTCTTTTTTTACTAGATCTAAATGATCAGTCCAGTTAAACCAAAGATTACTTCCCTTTCACCTTGGTAATCCCACATTTTGGGGTAAATTTAGTGTTAATTATTATATAAATACCCTGTCACGTAAACCTATAGTCAAATCTTATAACCAGTTTGTTCTTTTATTAATTATGTTATAATATAATCATATTAAAGTATATTATAATATAATTAAATATGTCAAAGAATCACATAGGATTTTTAATATCAATTAACACCTAAGTCTCTAGACTTCGGCAAAATTGCCCATCATGCTTTTATGAACATACCCAAATCTCCCGAATGTCGGAGTTCTGGAGGGGGGTCCCACTTACATTATAAAGTGAAGAAAGTATAATTATTATATTATATTATAATATAATTAATTTCCTTTAATGTTTATATCAATATTTATGCAACCATTGGAACATAAAAGGTAGGTTCAGGCCTTCGGCCTTTTTTTTTTTGCTAGTACACTCTATCACCCCAAACATCCTGGAGTCCCGAAGCTTCATACTCTCAGAGTTCTGAAGTCCTGAACTTCCGAAGGGTCCACACTTATACGTGATTATGCATTAAATATTAAATTTAAAAATGAAAAAGGGGTTGTCACTTTCTCACGTACAAATATCATAATAAACTCATTTATAATATATTATATTATATCGCTTTTGGAAAATTGTGCCCAGGCATACAAAATCCCCAATATTATATTTAATATTGGAATGAGAAAGATATCCCTTCGGTTCAACTCCTTCGGCTCTCCAACACCCTCTTCATTCTCAAACCTCTTAGAGCCCCAAAGTCTCAAAGCCCCGAATTGGTCCCAACTTATACACATTACACATTATTTAATATTTAAAAAGGGGGAAAGAGTTGGCCTTATCCACATGTAGTTATTTTAATAAACCTTAGTTTAACATAATATATTATATTATATCCCTCAAAAACTAAAACCGGGTTTAAATAATCTTCAATATTATATTTATATTGGAAAGAGGAAAAATATATTATA
>JASDQU010680671.1:61816-80715 GCA_032191745.1 Picea mariana | reverse complement strand
TAAACAGGTATTGGATATACTTGTAAGGGAAAAATTGTATTTAAAGATGTCTAAATGTGAATTTGGAAAAACATCTTTAGTATATCTAGGTTACATTGTAGGGGGAGGTGAATTGAAGATTGATCCCTCTAAAGTTGAGGTCATTGTAAATTGGCCTAAGCCAAATAATGTAACATATGTAAGAAGATTTTTGGTAGCAGCCCAATATTGGAGGAAGTTCATTGCGAACTTCTCTTTCATAGCTTCTCCCTTACATGCTTTGATAGGTTTGAACAAAGTCTTTCAGTGGGAAGGTAAGGCACAGAAAGCCTTCGACACACTAAAAGAAAATATCAGCACAACTCCAGTACTTACACTACTGGATCTACAACAACCATTTGAGATAGAAACATATGCTAGTGGTTATGCAATGGGGGCAGTCTTAATGCAACATAAAAAATCAATATGCTATCATTATGAAACTTTCTCTAAAACAATAATCAACTATCCAACCTATGACAAAGAGTTGTATGCATTAGTACAAAGTGTTAAAAAATGGAAACATTACCTAATAGGTAAAGAAACAATCATACATACTAATCATCAACCACTACAATATTTACAATCACAAACTAAGCTACAACAATCAAGGCTTTTCAGATGGATGGGGTTTTTACAACAATTTCATTTGGTTATTAAGTATAAGAAAGGAATTCAGAACAAAGTTGCAAATATGCTATCTAGATCTCCAACAAATGCTTCTATTGTTATTCAACAAAGTCCTTTAGTTCATGCAAGCTATGTTAAACAATATATTAAGGATGAAGATTTCAAAGAAGTTTATGAATCACTAAGGCATGGTTATCAGAATGAAGAATTGAATTATCATATCGATGACAAGTTGTTGTATCATCTTGGTAAAATCTGTATTCCACAAAGTGAAAGAGTGCATGTGATAAAAGAAGCTCACACTTCTCTCATTTCAAGGCATTTTGGAGTAGGTAAAATCGTAGCACAATTACAAAAATTCTATTATTGGCCTCGAATGAATGAAACAGTGTCCAAATATGTAAAAGGTTGTGTCATGTGTGCAACAAGAAAACCAAGTAACAGAAATTTAGGCTTGCACACTCCACTTCCAGTTCCTTCTCGTCCATGGGAAAGTGTTTCAATGGATTTCGTAGGAGGTTTGCCAATGTCTAGAAAAGGACATGACTATCTATATGTTGTTGTGGATCGATTAAGTAAAATGTGTATACTCATGCCTTGTAAAAAGCAGATCATAGCTGAGATGACTGCTCATTTGTTCTTCCAAAATGTATGGGTCCATTTTGGACTTCCTACTTCTATTATTTCTGATCGAGATTCCCGATTTCTTGGGAAATTTTGGTCATCATTATGGGAACTTATRGACACAAAGTTGAAGAAAAGCACARCATTTCATCCACAAACCRACGRTCAAAYTGAAGTGGTCAACAGGACTKTGGTACATCTTCTTCGAGGGTATTGTGCTAAGCATCCCAARCTTYGGGATGAACAATTGCATTATGTACAACATDCCTACAACAGAGCTATACACTCTTCTACTCAAAAATCTCCTTTCGAGACATGTTTTGGGTACTTGCCAAAGTCTCCTTTAGACTTCATTTTTGGGAAAGATACAGTGGAATGTGAACAGGTTGATGCAGATAAAGCTCGAAGGTTTATTCAGCAGATTCAGGTAATTCACCAAGCAGTGCAGGTACAATTGGAATCAAGTCAGGCCAAATACAAAAAAAGGCATGACAAGCATTGCATATATCATCATTTTCAGATTGGTGATCAAGTATGGCTTCATATCAGCAAAGATCGACTTCAAGGTGAAGGTAGAAAGTTGAAACCTATTAGGTATGGACCCTTTACAATTTTGGACAAAATCGGCAATAATGCTTTCCGGTTAGAATTGCCTCCTTATATGTAAATGTATTCAATTGTTAATGTGGAAAACTTGAAATTGTATGAGCCGCCTATGATTATAGACCAAGATATACAGGTTCAAGTACCTTCTGTGGACAAGTTTGCTCCTAAGTATCTTAATGAACTTCAGGAAGATGTAATACTGGACAAGAAGGTCAGATCGTCACGAAGAGGAGACATGGAGTTTCTTCGTGTGGGGTTAAAAGGAATGCATCCAAGTAAAGCGAGGTGGATAGAGACCGGAAGAGTGAGGGAATTATACCCTCACTTATTTTCTGAATGATTTCATACTTTTTGTGGCCAAAAAAATTTCCAGTGGGAAGGTTTGATCCAGGTGGATCATCTCAAAATTCGATAGAGTTAAAGTATTCAAAATTCAAAGTAAAGCTTAAAAAGTGGAAGAGCTCATCAGCAGCTTTTCGGTGACATTCATTTCAGGAAAAACAACCTCCAGGTGACAAAGATATCGGCAATGGAAGTTACGTCAAAGATGGTTAAAAATGGGTTAAAAATGGGTTAAAAATGGGTTAAATATGGTTTGAAAAAAAAAAAACGGGGTGGTCAAGGGTCTATCCCTTGACCTTGCCAACATCGAGGCATCCCCTTRATATTCAAATGTGATATTAAAACATATGACATATAAATCGCGCCAAAGTTCAAAAATCATATAACACATATGATTAAAACATATCACATGTAATACCATACCATATGTTAAAACATATGAAGTGCACCCGAAACATATGAAGTGCACCCGAAACATATGTTAAAACTATACCATATGCATATGATATATATACCATATATATTACACCAAAACCGTGCCAAACCAAAGTTCAACCATGTGTTATATGAAAAGAATATGCGGTAGGAGGAGAAGCCCGCGGGTTTGACCCCGGGACTTCCGCCCCCCTAACCACCATAACAACCACAACTACCAACGTGCCACTGCTATGAGACGTGGAAATGGGTAGCGCGCAAAACTTAAAAGGTGCCGAAAAGAACGATATTTGGGTGGGCGCGTGGCCTATGGCCCACGCCCCTTTTTAGGTTTGATTTTATTATTTAAATGAGGCATGTGCACGGATCCCGAGAAGGAGTTTTGATGCAGGCAGAGACAGGCATGTAGATCGAGGTGATGTTGGACAGTGACCAAAGTGAATTTGCATGAATACCGAGGTGTTTTTTGCACGCAGTTCGAGGTGGTTCAAAATTGGCATGCATCCCGAGGCCATACGGATTATACAATCAGGGGCAGATTTGGGAATTGTGTCAAGAAAGGCATTCGAAGTCCAGTTTCTGAAATATATCGAGTTTATACTCAAAAGTCTCGGTTTTTCGCTAGGATTCCAGATCCAACTTCAATTTTTGCATTTAGGCATCCAAACAGAAAAGTGCTCACAAAACCTTCCAGATACACAGAAAGGTATCCATGTTTATGCTTAAAAGTCTCAGAATTTCATCTTGTAGCTGTTGTTGAAGTCTGTTACTGTATATGATAGACTGAAATCAAAAGTCACTTTGTAAGAATTTGAATACTTAATCTATCGTCCTTCCCATTTGGAAAGTTGCTCAGAGACGTAGCCAGGAAGTCTGGTGAACTCCGTTACCAATTCTTGTTCATAGATAGTTTGCTTCCATGTTTATGTGCTCAAAGTGCTTGATGAATGTTCTTTAATTTTGCATTTATAAAGGTGGTTAACAGTTAAAAATTCACATGCAAGTGATGGTTAAAGATCAAGTTAAATTTTAGATCACCATATTTTAATATAGATAAGATATAAAAAAAAAAAAATTATTAATTTAATTTTTTTCAAAGTATAAGAAGGGGAAAAAGCTTATAACATATGTGATTTATAATGTTTTAAAAAATAAAATAAAATTCAAATAAATTATGTTAATTATTAAAAATATAATTTAAAAATTAAAAAATGTATATAACTTTAAAAAACTTATTTAAATTTCATAACAACAAATAATATTTAATGATAAAGTCCAAATTATTTATTTGTTTTTTAACATTTTCCCTTTTCGTCGTGATTGAGGGGAGAAGTAGACTATAATGATAATGATTTTAAAATTATATATATATCAACATGGGAATACGATAGGGCACGCTGGGGCAATGGATGATAGACCATCCACCTTAAAGCATCCATTGGTCTTGTCATGAGTTGTAGAGGATGTCTAGGAAGTGGAGAAGTTGTTCAAAGGTAAAGTTCTAGTAGTAGGTTAAGAAGGAGGTCGAGGAGCTCGAATTAGTATTAGTCTTAGTCTTAGACGTGTGTTAGGATTCTAATGTAATTTACTAACTAATTAATTTTTTATTCTAACAAGGTCTAAACATTTCATTATATTTTCTAGGACATCTAGATTTTAATTGACTAATAATTTAATTACGCGATGTGCCCTTCAAGAAGCACCTCTGTGCTCCAAGGAAGTCACTCGCCCTTGACTGGTTTTGGAAGTTTGTCTGACCCTTGGAGTCATCAGTCCATTCGATCGACCTTGTGAGAGAATAAGGACTTCTAAGGAATAAGGATTTTACCGCATAATTTAATTACATGATGTGCCCTTCAAGAAGCACCTTCGTGCTCCAAGGGTGCCACTCGCCTTTGACTGGTTTTGGAAGTTTTTCTAACCCTTGTAGTCAACACTCCATTCGATTGACCTTGTGAGAGAATAAGGGCTTCTAAGGAATACATATTCTTCCTTATTGTGTGCCCCTTAGAAATCTTCATGAGTGACTGTCTCTATCCTCCCTCACGAAATTTTGAACCTCTTGAACTAGGTAATCGTTAACCTACATTTCAGGTCATGACGAGAGTGCTAGTAGGCTGTGACATGGACTTTGCCACACCTCTCCTTCAAATTTCTGGTTTCTGTGCATGCCCACTTTACTCCTTATGTGAGTTGGATTAGCAAGCATCATCAAGCCTACATCCACTGACAAAAACAGTGTCTATAATCCATATACATAAATCATATTGTAATCAATCATATTTCACATATGCGTAAAATGAAATACTCAAACAAAATGAAATCCACTCACTGACTCAATCCAGACTCCAAGAAAGTCTATTCATGCCATCAACATCCATAACATGTCATGTGTCATGCACACTTAAGAGAACTCATCAATAATATCTGTCAATACATATTCATATGAAAGTAACAAAAATCACAATACTTCATCATCATCATCATATATAACTCATAATCGAAATGAAATCATAATGTATCATAATCAGATCACTTGCACACAATTATCCTCAAAGAATAAGTTATTATAAGTGTGATCAGTAGAACGAGATGTTACACATTTATTTTAAACATGGACTTTTACTGAGAATTATTTTATGTGATGGGTTCACAGATTCTTGAATGTGCAGACTCACATGTCTTCTTGGGTGTCATCAAAATGCATGCTCAACTTCCCCAGCCTCCAATATGAACCTATACTTAGAAAACATTTAAGCGATTTTTCTCGAGTTCGTAGAATCTCATACTTGTGGACTCATGTCTCTTCTCGGATGTCATCAAAATGCACTCCCAACTTTCATTACCTCCATAATGAACCATAGTTAGAAATTTTTAAGTGATATTGATAGAATATGATACTTAACCAATTTTCGGTTGCTCAACGGACTCGTGGAAATATATCCAAGCCATCTTATCATGATTTCATTTTGATCCAATGATCAACATATTTTCTTCATTCTTTACCATCCGATCGTGCTCTTATTTTTATCCAACGAACACCATTGTTCTTCGTTCTTTACTGTTGATTCCTGCAACTAGTATATCTGGATACTTGTCTAGATGATAAATCCATATTAACCCTTGTTCACATCAATGACAATATAACACCATGTCCAACACTCCAAAGTGATCAATGGTTGATACTATATCTCACCATCACTTTATATCTAATGAACAAGATATAATTTAACTCACTAATGCCAAATACTTAAGCATTTGACTTTAAATAAACTCTATTAATTACAAAAGTACATTCACTTTAATAATCACTTTATTAAATTGAATCTCCTAAGTCTTGAGAGTTAATAAGGATGACTTCCACATGTTAGACACGAAACCAATGTGGAAGTACATGTCTGATGCTACAAACATCAACACTCCCTCTTAGTGAGAAAGGTACTTCTCGAAGAGCCACGTGGAACTGGTTATTCCTCATACCTTGGCACAATGTCGCACATATCATCCTTCACACTGACATCCCTCCAACCCTGCTAGTCAATTTCTCCTTTAGCACTGGAAGTAATGGAATCGATGATGCTACATATCAGTACCATGAAGTTTGGAAACTTTTTCAAAGACCTTCTCTCCCTCAATGTGCTCCTAAGATCCTCTCCTGCTTTTGAGGATCCATCAATGTCATCTCGTAAAAAATCGATCTCTTGAAAGAACTGGAAGGGGCTAACTCTTTGTTCCCATCTGAAGGTTGACTCCCCACACTAGAATTTTGTGAATTCTACTCACCCTTCGGAGCCTATCACTCCTCGTCCTCTGTGAATGACATCAATCCATGATCCAAGATCCCCTTGGATCCTCTTACAGGATGGATATGCAACCTGTATACCCTGCCCTCTCTGACACCAATTTTGATTGTTGTGTCGAGGCTAGCTCCCTCTGAATTCATTCTAGAAAAATATTGCATAGCCATTTTTCTCCATAAATGAGACTGAGAGAAAATTAATCCTCAGCTCTGAGACATACAACACATCTACCACCTCTGGAAAAACTATTGTTTCCAATCTGAACCTCAATGTCCCAACTTCCTCTACACCACACTTGCATGAATGTCAAGTTCCACATGTACATATGAGTATGTCTCTGACCAACTGGTGAATAACTCATGTGTCCCCCTCATGTGACGAGAAGCCCCACTATCCATGAACCAGACACTACAAAATTTGTGCAAGAAAGGCAAGAGATTAATGAGAACTCCTTCTCGAGCTTCTCAACAAAATCCTTGACTTGAACTTCTACAGATGTTTCTACATGTTTAGACTTATTCTTCCCTTTATTATTGTTCGGACACTATGAAGCATAGTTGCAACTCTTGTGGCACGTAAAGAATTTCACTTTGCTCAGATCCTTCTTCTTAGCCCGTGAAGTTTAATTTCCACCTGTATTCCCCCTGTTCATTCTTCTCTGACTAGAAAGAGCTAGATTCTCATCATCAACAACATGTTCTTCTTCTATTGATTCCTCCCAAATCTTCTCATGGATGAAATCATCCCATAGTCTATCAAAATTTGGAAGTTTCTCCCATGAAATGATTCCCTTGATGAATGGGGCCCATGAATTATAAAAAACATTCAGTATCATCCTCACCAAATCCTCATATCACATGAATTCCCCAAAAATTTCTCACTGATCACATACCTAAGTGATCTTGGTGAGATAACTAGTCACCATATCTAATTTGGTCATCTTGGTGTCTTTGAGCTTCTCCCTCAACATCATCTTATTGTTTGTACTTCTACTCTGAAAAAAGGTTCATTAGAGCTACAAACCTCTCCCTAGTTGACTTCTTCTCAGATATGTGATGGATCAAATGACCCTTCATCGCATATGAGGTGACCCTCTTGGCTTTCACATCCTTCAACTCATGGGTGACCAGGTCCTTTCACTAGTAGAATTTGGAAAATAAATGACTATGTGACTAAAACTTTTAGTCACGACAACAAAAAATGACTAAATTATACTATTTTTTTGCAACACGTGTATAAATGTATAAATAGATGACCAATTTGATTGTCAAGTAAAAAATAATTAGTCACACACATCAAAATGACTAAATAAATGACTAATTTGATTGTCGGGTAAAAAACACAACTAAATAAATATTAGTCACACAAATCAGAAAGACTAAAGACTATTAAAGCTATTGTGTTTTTTTCACCATAACTATAAACTTTGTGCTTAGGCATAATCATATTAGAAAGTTGTATATAATATTAAATAGAAGATATGAAAATAATTAACCCTAGTTCTAGCAATTTCATCCATAAATTATGAACGGTGAGCAACCTCTTTCACTTATTCCTCTTCCTCCTCACCTTGTCATCTAGAATGGAGATATGCTAATTAATCAAAACATGTTTCACCCCTTGCGAGACATCTCACTTATACAAGCGACTATTTTCATGTGGTTGGGGCCATGTGCATCAAGTCCTAGGTAAATTTGGCATAATATTAGATGCCCCCATGACCTCTTAGCCAAATGGGTCTTTCAAGAGTGTTGTACACCAACTACAAATATACATTGTTAATTCTTCCAGAATAAGAGGGCCTTGTTTGCAACATAATAATATTAAACATAGGCTAAGAAATGTTTTATAACCAAAACATAGGCTAAGAAATTAGCCTAGTGGTACATAACATGATATTGGAGGGAGACATGACCTAGGTTATTGGTACATAACATATTGGGATACATGACCTAGGTTCACTCATGGAAACATACGTTATTTTTCTATGCAGACACAAAGTACCACACCATGTTATAAACCATAATCCGATACATTAATTTGATATCATTTGTAAAAATCCTTGCAATTCATGAATATGCAGACTAGCGCGGAGTGGGAAAATATGGTCAGGATCAGTTGTAATTCAGTGAGGCGGGCTATTGTTTGTGTGAGTGGGGAGTATGCATGGAGTGGTGCAATGCATAGGCGTGCAAGTTTAGGGTTTCAACGGTAGAGGACCAGTTATGGTTGAACCATTTGTGACTCGTAGGTTGAGGGTGTATGTTACACATTATTTTGGTCACCCTGGTGATGATTCTACAAGCATGTGTTCAGGCTCTCAAAATGATATTTTGCCTGAGAAAAGTAACTTCTTTCTTCCTCTACAAAACTGATTTTTTGGAAGAACGCTGCAGGCTACATATAGTACACAGTGCGGAAATCATTGATTTTTATAGGCTTCTCTATAGTTGGCTCGTGGGGTTTCCGCAGGCTGCTATATAGGCAGGGTGCGGCAGCACTTGAAAGATAAAAGAAGAAAGAAGTTCACGAAGTTTCTAGGAGGAGAATCTTCTAGAATGAGAGGTGGAATCCGTATGGTTGTGATCCTACTGGCATCTCTGATTTGATGGGATCATCCTCATCCCTTTAACCACTTATCCTTCTCCTATATAATGATGGGTTTCTCATAGAAAAGGTTAAGAAGAAAGATCAAGCAAAGAATTGTTGGAAGAATAGGCTGAAGACTGTGTGAAGAATCCTATCTCAATTGATACTTGAGGTTTCCATTTGTCCATCAAGCATTTGTGGATCATCTTCATGAAAATTTTGAAGCAAATGTATGTGTGTGTTGGAACAAAGGACCACTAAAAGGGAACTTGCGACATCAAGGCAATTTGGTTGTATCTTCCACTTTTACTTAATATAATACGGTGACATGTTTCTTTCCCATAAAATCATTAGCATTTTATTACATGACTCCTTGATCACATGTTTAGGTTTCCATTGAATCTACTATTGTTTCTTTCACTTTGGTTGGCTTGTGTCATTGCAGATCTAATTTCACAAGAGCACCAGAGCGAAGTAGGGACAACAAAGATATAAGGAAGCGATATTCAAAGGTATGTTATCCATTCCTTCTTTGGTATTAAACTCAATGATTGTAAGTTAGGGAAAGCGTCATGTCCAGTCCTCTTTTGTTCTAGATTCAGGTGGATATAGGGAGATTAGTTTATGTCTGCATTCACCGATTTATCCTATAACTGTGTATCCCTTAGGTGTGTTTCATCTGTGTTTTTCGTTTGCATTTTTGTTTCCTTTGTTTGGAGATCATGAGGTGGGGTTTTAGTAGTCGGCCTGAGGAATATTGGAGCCCTTGAGGTGGGGTTTTAGTTTGTGGGCTTGAGAAATATTGGAGGCCGTGAGGTTTATTTGGGGATTTTATAGTCTAGACCCGACTAGAGGAGGGGGTTTACTATTAATTGAGAATTGGATCTTGAATTAGAATAGAGGAGGGGGTTTATTTTTAATTGAGAACTAAAGGATGGGGTTTACTACTAATTGACAAACACTATTTTTGGGTTAAATATTGGAGCATTATTGGAGCTTGAATGTGTATATAAGAAGTTTACATGACCGATAAAAATACGATGGAGAGAACTTGGAGACTACTCAAAAGGTGAAATAGGATTTCAGAGTTGAAAAGGTATTCATTGAAGTCACATGTACAATTAGTGTGTTTATTTTGTTTTGATTTAGGAGTGTTGGTTTCTAATTAGGAACTAGTTGTTACAAGCTTGTATATTTGTAGTTTTTTTGTATATTTATGCAACAACACACATGGACTGCTAGGTCCCTCCATCAGCTTGACCTACATGGCCATACAAACCTCGACACTATTATATCTGCAACAATTTTATTTATGTGTTTTTGCTTGGCTCCCAGAGCTAGAATAAATATGCTTAGAGTAACGAGTCTATGGATTCACATGGAGATTCTTTAGGAGAGGGAAATAGAAAGAATCTTTTGGGTCAAGCTACAGGTACTTTGGTAATTCCAACCATGTTTTTCTCTTACCTCCTTCATCCAGGTCCAAATCATGGCCTGTGAAGGAACGTGACTGGTAAAGCACCCTAATAGTGTGTGCTCTGAGTGGTGACAAATAATTTCATATTCATCAACAAACATGTCAATGGGTACTATTGATGATTGAAAACGTCAACGAAGTTTCCCCCGCAAAGTATTGCTAAAGCCTATTATTATAAAAAACTAAATAATACTAGTAGGTGGGACCCCCTTGAACTATTGAAGATCAGATCTGCTCATTTTGATATTGTGATTATGTGCGACACGGTTTACATGGTTGACGAGATATTGTAGTCGTTGATATGGGTTGAGCCTTGGAAATATTGATTCCTTATGTTTTACAACCTATATATGATTGCTATATGTTTTGCTCATGCCTGCACAACAAACATGTTAGTAAAAATACATGAAGGGCAGTTTTGAGAAAGACACAATACTACAACAAATGCAAAAGTAAAGGACCCAATTCTACAGATTTACTATACTACATGCATAAAGGACTTAATGGTTATGGTTAAATGCTAGATAACAATATGATAGTATACAATTTAAYTGAGTTATATTGGGAATATGAATATGGGAGGCGCTTTTGACAAGGGAATGGAATTTAATGGCCAGGCGTTTTTAATTGAGTTATATAAGTCTTTACACATAGTGATTAGGCTATGGTACAGTTTGATCGCACTATTTGTGATAACTCTATACATGAATTCTTGGATCGTATAGTTGACATACAATATGGGTCGGCTAGAAATTGGATATATGATGTGGATGGCGCAATTAGCAAGAAATTGATGTAGATTCCAACGCGGATTTTAAATTAATGGTTTTAATGAAGGGCTTGTTGGCATGTATTGATGAGTTAATGTAATGTGGGTGGAGGCAACATGCATTTACTGCACGTCACCTTTACTCCTTCGATAGCCACCACCCAAATCGGGCTATTGTTCATTTGTGTTGCTGTGTTTTTGCTCCGAAATTTTAGCAAGGAGGAACCGCTCGATCGGCTCTCGTTTTAAGGAATTCAATGAACAAGTATGTTTTTTTTGGCCATTCTTGACTTCACTCTGGTTATGAAATGACTATTGGCTTAGGTGTATGGGTTTGTGTTTTTACTGAGTGGTGCAACTATGTAAAATTTTGGTTCTTGAATGAAAAATGGATGGTTCCCCCTGTGATATTTTTGAATTTGTAGAGGTTATCGGTCTTCCTGGTGATAGCTCTCTGTTACTACTACTAGTTTAGTTGGATTTTTTTTTTGTGTCTTGGGTGGAAACTATCTTCATGAACTGCTACTATACCCAGTCCCTGGCTTCCTGGGTTTAATGGTCAAAGGTTGAAGGTCTTCTGCGTCATTATGTCGTGTTTCACCTTGGCATTGGTCGTTCCACCATTGAGGGTCACAAATGAGTGTTTTGTTCTTAATTTGGCCCTATCTCCACCTCAGTATTGTGGTAGCCCTCCCGCCTTGGGACTTGTTATCTATCCGCAAATAATTCAATGTTCCCTTTGTGTATGCACTATTGGTATCAGGGTTTTTCACCATTGAAGGAAGTTGGCTCTAGATTTCCTGTGTTAGTCACAGTGTGGACCTTTAACTCCACAGGTCTAAGGGTTGACATGGAACACCAACCTAACCTGCTGGGTTTACCTCTTGATTTTTGGATAGTTGTATATTGTCAACCACCTTGAGTACAAACCCATCCAGTTGGCTACATGGCAATCGTTTTGGTTTGGCATTCAGCTACTGCCTCTGTATAACGATGGTAAACCCTATTTGTTGTCGGCACAACTCAAGTTACACAGTCTCCCTCCTTATGGTAATACCTCAGTATTGTTACTGGAAAGTGGCCCTGCCCTGATTCAATTGGATGTGTGGGTACGCATAGCTACCACAACTTGTTTGGTTGATTGATTTTCTACAATAGTGGCAAATTGTTTGGAAGATACATGATCACTAGTTTTTTGTGCTAATAGTTATTTGAATGCTTAGCTATTAGTGATAAAAATGATTGACTTTTCTCATGTCATGTTGTGTGGTTGCAAAATGGTTAATGGTCGTGGTAACTGTAGTTTTCTTGGGGAGCAAATGGTTATTGAATCAGACAACTGTAGAAATTTTATCCACTCTATCCTTGTGATTGTTCGATTGTATAAATCTGAGTCTGCACAACATAGTTGGTTACAGTTGGAATAAATCGGAGTCATATTGTGTGCTTGATTTGTTAAATGGAGATATTGCATCATAGCGTTTGATGACTATGCACTGTGTATAATATGGATATCTTGGTTTCTCACACTCAGGGATACCACAGAGTGTTGAGCATGTTTTGTTGCAACCGATCATTTGTTAAGAATTGTGTTGATGCCCGGTCATGTTAAATGGATGGTCCAACTTTCAAAATCACATGGAATTGAGCTTGCACAATGATGGAGTTACACTTGCATGTTTTAATTATTCGACGCATAGCTCGTGTTGGAATGGTGATTATTGATTGTAAATTGTCATTTTAGATGTGGCATTTTGGTTTGATTATTTTGGTTACTGCATATATATGTTAATGAATATCCTTTCATTTTGATGGGCTCTACTACAGTAATAGTGACTTCATTATTGTTTTGGAAACATGGCTTTGAGTATAGCTGTGGATTGAAGAAATTCATGAGCAATGGTTGATCTTGATAGTTACAGATTGGAAGGGTATTATTTGTAAATTGTTATAAGATGCAGAGTGTGTGAAGGGAAAGGAACAAAAACCCTTACAAATTATGCAGAGTACTTATTGTTTTGTGATGGACCTATGTTGGATATTTTAGACAGTGAGTTAGTTAAATACACAGGAATTGTTATTCGGTCATGATGATTGTTGGTTGGTGCATCTAGTCTTACTGCAAATTTTTTTATGGATCACTTGATTAATTTCATGAACAATGATCGTTATCTTCCCCTCCCATTATCTCATTTTCTGTTAATTACAAATCCTATCACCTTCCCATTTCATTTTTGCACCCCCTGTTTTGAGATTGATTACAGTCAAGGAAATTTCGATGTTAAATTGGATGAAAGTGGCAGTGTCTTGTGTGGATTGCAGTGATGTTTTATTGTTTTGATTTACAGTTGATTATTGTTGTCTTTGAGCAGTGACCATGTCTTCTCCCCTTTCATTATATCATATTTTCGCTCAATACAAACCTCTCACATGTCTCAGGACCCTTTTTCACTCCCATGCTCATTGATTAACAATAAACAATTTATATGGATTAGATTGCAAGAGCCTGATACATTCTAAGCCAAGTCTTTTTCATATTTTTAAGAGTTGTCATGTATGGTTATTTAAAAGACTATTTGCTAATCGATTACACATGCAGGATGAGTTTTTTTAGTCGAGGAAGACATGGGCAAGGAAACAGAGGTAGAGGTAATTGGAACTGAGGCAGAAGACGGCCCAAGTTCTCCATACATTTTGATGTTGATTCAGAAGAACTTGGCCAGTTGTTTCATGCTGGATTTTTTAACTAGATTGGGCAGGGAATAGTCCAACCTAGGCCTGAAAGGCCTCCTTTCCAAGCCCCACAAGCCCCCGGTATCCCTGTACCTCCTCATGTCTCCTTACAACCAGAGGTCCTGAAAAATGATGGATGGCAGGAGATTGTCCACCCGACAGTCTCCCAACATCGTGGCTGGCCCAACTTGTCCTTGCCTACTCCTCTGCCTTTGAACCCCATTGTCCAGACTACCCCTGACCACTCGCTAGTGCAATCCTCCCATGCTACCAAGAGATTAAAAATTGAAGCCCACCATGCACTTGATAAAGGAAAAGTCAATGCTACCCCTTCCTCACTCTCCAATGGCTCCAACAAATCCGTGTCTTCCCGGATGCATTTGAGGGATGATTTTTCCCACGTGATTAGCAAGATTAAGCCTAAAGTCTCTACACAGCCAAAGGCAAATTCAGGAAAATCAAGAGGTGACAATAGCGACCAAGGAAGGGTTGCATCACAGACTGGGAAATATGGTTTTTGAGTTTTATGTGATTATTTTTTTATGACAGTTGACTTCATGGATCTTTGGACATCATGTTTTATTTTGGATATATGAGTATTATTTTTGAAATAATTTCAATTTTCATGAACTAAAATTGCCAAAAGTAAAAATGTGGATGGGATACACAAGGAGACGTGTTTTACTTAACTAATGGTTATGTTATGATTGCTATGATTGTTATGAACTAAAGGGAGTCACAAGGGGTCCCACCTACTAGTTATTATTTATTTATGATCGTTATTATAATTATTACTTTTCCCTTAACTAAAGTTAGTTGATCTTTTTAATCAACTTAACTAATGAGTTGGTGTAACTACTTCAACCAATTCTAACTTGTTCAAAGCAAAAGGAAAGGGACGAACAAAGGAGAGGATAGAAGCAAAAGCATGCTAAGGTTTTCTCTTTGAGTTTATGTTGAGATAGTTCAGTTTTCATTCATTCATACATTCATCATAGCCTAATTCTCTTTTGTGATAGCAGGGTCTTATTGTAGTAAACATTATTCAGGGCTGAATCAAATCATTCAGACACTTGTTTTTTAGAGGTGTTGATCTATCTTTGATAGTTTGTGTAGACTTGTCTGTTTATGAATTAATTTTCATGACTGATAAAGGTTATTGTGTAGAGTCGAGTGGGAAACAATCTGTGGCAAGTTGGTCCAGCTTTTAGAGTTCATTTTTGGTTTTCTGTCGGAGGTCCTTTTGTATGTTCCATCGGGGATGTCTAAGTTTGACTTTGGTCCAAGATTTCTGTATGAGATTTTGTAAAGAAAATGACTCTTTGGTGAATTGGAATGAAATAAAGGATTTCTTTATGTCTCAACTGTCTTGATTATCATCTTGGTGTCTTTACTTTTGTTCTTACATTTATTTCAGCAATTGTTATATTCAGAAAATTACATAAAAAGTAAATTTCCAGCAAGCTTTTTGTTGATAAAAGACTATCATAAGCACTCGTAATTAATACTTGTGAGTTAGGATGTTATTTTTGTTGGATATAAACATAGGGTGATATTCTCGTCTACTTTGCTTTAGCCAAGTAAAGTCTGAAAATGCTTGAGTAAAATCAATTCATATATTTTCCTCAACAAGTACAACATCATTATGTTATGGTAAAATCCAGGGATGAATTTGTGTGGTATTGTTCACCTGGTTGGATGAGATGGAATTACTATAAATGATTGGCAGTGGAATTTGGATTGAATGATTTGCATTTGGGCCCTGATTGTGCCATTAAGGGTTTTGAAAGGCCCTGTAGTGGTAATCAAAACCAATAATGGTCAACACTGGATAGTTAAATCAAAGGAGATAGGAAGTAAATGTGACAGGAAATGCATGCACATTAGTTGTGGTGTGTCTATATTTCAGATGCCAGAGTTTGGACGACAATATTCATGGTTGTCTAGACTTTGTACCCATTGTTTGTCACGTATCTATATTTCTCATTAATTACATCCCAAGATAATTATTCACGGTTTCAGAGCATTAATTTAATAGGCCATTCAGAAATTATAGAGTTCATCTTAGTTCATCATCATCAAATTGAAAAAAAATCATTAAATGAGTAGAAATCAATTCATTTTTGTCAGCATCAGAATGCAAATATTTCCTTGGAGAACAAAATATCCTTATCAAATTTGCACCTTCTTTTCTCTATTGCAGTTATACAACTAACGAGATGATGGAAATATAACCTATCTTCATTTTGGATTTTTTTACATATGTGCAATTTAGATCCAACGAGGATAATATCTTTTGCTACTATAATTCAATCCTAACTCTATGCAAGTTTGTTTAACAATGTTTAGTTTATTGTTGTCTTATCTTGTGTTAAGGAGAGAAAATTACCGGGAGAATCTTGGAGAAGATGAACATGGTATTAGCTATACTTAATTGCAAGATATTACCTCTTTTTCTCGTTGAAGGCTATATAAATGCTTCTAGATTACATATAGGAAAGCTTCCTGGAAATGGTAGGAAGGCATTTTTGAAATTTTTCCTGGCTCTAGATTAATAGCCTTAGGTGAAAACCTTGGATATGATTAATGAGGAAACATGAATATCATTCTTGAACTTAGAATTACGTCATGAAAATTATTTTTCTCAATATACTACTTATGGTCAATGCCAATTGACTGTCTACTTACACATGTATTCATATGATCCACAACGAAATTCATCTATCTACTCACAACAATTGTTGAATCTCACAATCATGACATCTTCCTATATTGAAACTAGGGAGGCATTATGATCCTTGTACCTTTTCCGGTTACCCTATTTGCATTTGATCCTCTTGTTTCTCTGGTAGTTACAAATAAAAAGAATTGGCACCTTTTCTCTATTGCACTGATTCAATTAATGAGAAAAGGAAAACTTGATGTGTCTTCATTTTGGAAGTTTTGACATATGTCCAATTTAGGTCCAACAAGGTTGATATTGTTTTCTACTATAGTTCCAAGTCTATCTCTATACAAGTTTGTTTAACCATGTTTAGTATATTATTGTCTTAACTTGCATCAAGGAGAGAAAATTATTGGGAGGATCTAGTAGCAGATGAACAGGGTATTAGCAAAGGATTAATTACAAGATATTGCTTCTTTTTCTTGTTGAAGGCCATATAAATGCTTCTAGATTCCAAATAGGAAAGATTCCTAAAAATGATAAGAAGGCAAGAAGAGCCAACATGTTTGCTTTGGTTCCCACTACAAGAGAGTAGTTCTTTTCTTAAAATTCCCTTTCTAGTATGATATGGAACGACTAAGTCATATTTTTCAGTTTGCAGTTGAAACAAGTGTAACATGGTAGCATCTCCATGAAAGGTTTCCTTGCAATTCCTTTTTGTAAGGAGATGCGTGTTAAATGTGTGTTTTCCTATATGTTATTTCTTGCTTGTCTAATCATCCATTTGTCCTCAAATATGACCCATTTCCAGTCAAGGAGGGGCATAAAGAGTAAGGAATACTCAACTTCCATCCTTTCTAAAAATCATTGGGCTACCTTACAAACCCATAATACATGTTAAATTATATTAGGATTCTGGCATATCAAACAACAACGATACTTAAAGTTAGAGTGATGAAGCATCTCTTTGATTGAATTCTAACATCATTTTATGGTCCACCTAGGCTTTGGTGCAAAAGGGAAAATAAAGGAGATAGCATCCTCAGCAAAATTCGAGGACAAAGAAGAGGAATAAGAGCAGCAGCTAGCTGCCACAGCTCGAGAGATTTCCCAAATGTTCTAGGACGAGTACACTCTGTTTTTGGACCTAGCGGACAATACCAAGGTAGGATGGTATATAGATAGTGGGGAATCAAGTCACGTGACATGTGAAATACTTTCTCTTCAAGAGTCCACAAGTCAAGATTCAGGATTTGTGAAGTGCGATGTGCATTCTAGCATGTTGGCTATTCAAGAAAAATGAGTAGTATCACTACAAATAGAATCAGGCGGGATTCTCAAGATACTAGAGGTAATTTATTTACCAAGCTTGAGAGTTAGTGTACTCTCAATATCAGCCTTAGAGAATCAAGGCTATGGGGTAAGCTTCTTTGGTTGTGGTGTGCACATCTGTTTAGTTAGATACCAAACACCAGGACCACCCATGATTATAGGTATAAGTGAGAATGGCCTATATAAGTTATGGGGGCGACCTATTTACAAACTAACAGAGGATAATAATTGTTGATGTTTGAACAACATCAGGAATACATTCTTCCACACACATATATAATATCATATAATATATGACATGATATTTATAATACAAATAATAAATATGTAGTTATTTATTATCCAAGGGACGCATCCTTTCATGGATGGTCACCATATGTTCTATATATATGGAACAATCATCATTGTAATAATATATTCACATACAATATCATCTCATATAGAAAATTCAACATGGTATCATAGCAAGACCAGTCTTAACTCCCTCAAAGGAGGGCCCAGGAAAATAAGAGAGATAGCTTGGCATGGTCCCTCTTTAGAGGGAGTGACTAGGTGCATATGCATTGTTAGGTAGTGGATTTCATGGGGACATGTTGTAGCTATTTGAGAGCTACCCATAGGCCTTGGATGCATTGGTTGTGAAGTCACAAGGGTGCACGTGACGAGGTACAAATGCATTGTGGGGTAGTGGATGTCCTTGGGACATGTTGTAGCTATTTGAGAGCTACCCAAAGGCCTTGGAAGAATTGGTTGTGAATTCATAAGGGTGCACATGATGAGGTACAAATGCATGGCGAGGTAGTGGATTTCATGGTGACATGTTGAAGCTATTTGAGAGCTACCCACATGCCTTGGATGCATTTGTTGTGAAGTCATGTT
>JASDQU010680670.1:4969-22264 GCA_032191745.1 Picea mariana | reverse complement strand
CTAAATTTGATTATGATCTATACAATAGACTACTACTTGTCGTCCAACTCTGCAGGGAATACCATCTCTTGCTTCTCTTGATCTTTTGCTACAGGGACATGTTGGAAATGTTGGAAAACATGATATTGATGACATCTCTATTGTGTCCAACAAGTAGCGACTCCAGGAGGAGACAAAGTATTCGAAGTTTTCCCTCACACCATCTCCCAAGTTTTGACTAGCCAGTGGGGTGCACTTCCTGTTTTCCATGGAAAACGAGTCCTCTACAAAATTTGAAACCCTCTCCACTTGCTCTGCTAACTCATCAAACTTGACTCCAATTGACAAACACACACCATATAATCAGAAACACAAACAATGAAAATACTTGAGAATACTACACAAACTGAAGTTCTTTTTAAGTCACTGGATAGAAGAAGTTGAGGCTCCGAAATTGTGTCCATAGTATGTGACAACTCAACTTGAAAGAATAAATGCAAACGACATACAAACAGACCGACGAGGTCACGGTCACATGTTGCAGGTGAACGACTCGAATCGTATCCATGTCGTCAAATGGATCAGACGACCATGAACCAATTAAAATGGTGGCAGGAAACATATTGGTCTAAGAGGGAAACGCCTTACTACGTAATTACTAAAACAAAAGTCATTTGTCAATGTATTTTTCAAAGACTTATCAAACTTGTTGGTGCCTTCCAATTGGGAAGAATGCAATAAGACTTATCAAACTTGTTGGTGCCTTCCAATTTGGCTGAATGCAATATTTCATATCAATCAAAGAGGGAGAGTTGAGAGTGGATCAAAATTGTTTCAGCTTGTGATTATCGAAAATAGATTTGAGATRCATTCAAAATATCGTCCACAAACAATTGAGATGAGAAAAGAAGATATTCATGATGATCATGTTGCTACACTGATACAAAATATTACTAAACATGGAGGTGCAACTAAAAGCATTGCGCTTGTGGGAGGGCTAAGAGAAAGAATGCAGAGATAGACAATGGTTTCATTCACAGATTGCTCCAATTCTAAGCTGGTTGCAGAGAAAAAATGGCGTGAGTGATATCAATTTAGAGAAAATGGAAAGTAGAAAGAATTTATTATCATGAGGATATAGGCGAGATTCCCATGACATTGGCGACGAAGAAAATAGGAGGAAGTTTAGTAGTCTGCCAGCAAACCCCACATGAGCTAGGCAGTAAAAGGGAATGGTGCTTTAGCCTAATGAATGGTGGGGGGGCACAGATTTATGAGAAACGTCAACAAGTATGGACAAGTACCTTCAATGGAGAATATAAAATTGCAAAATCAATTGCAGACTTCGAGTTTAGTGGGCGGGACACTATCATTAAATTGAAGCCCCAACTACAAGCAGGCCACTTCGAAACCAGGTCTCATAGTGTTCATTCCAAAGGAGATATAGTCAAGATGCTCATTAATAAGAATACTTATGATGAGGAACAAGGTTACAACAAGAAAAATGATAGGTCTTGTTGTTTTAAAACAGATCAAGAAGAAGTAAAAAATTGTGATAGGTGAGAACTAAAATCCTGGTGGAGAGGATGATAAGAAGGCATTGACATGGCTGTTAGCACCCAAGGTTTTGAGGAAGTTTTGCGCGTGCCACAAATCAATACTACGTGCGTGCCTATAAAGATATATTGCGCAGCACCTCAGCATCAGCGCCAGCCAAAGGAATATTGTAAGCGCCAACCCAATTTTGTACTACACCCCAGGAATCAAGAAGAACACTGCATGCGCACACACCAAATCTGAGTGTATCTTCGAGAAATTTTTGTAATTGAAAATGATAATAACTTGAATGATCATGGGCAAGGATATGGATGAGTTGGCAAGATAGTTAGAATTGCCACGCCAGGAAGACCTGGGTATGCATGCGCATGTGGGACTTTTATAACAGAGAGTCAATGGATGTAATATAGAAACCACTGGAACATAAAGAGAGAGAGTTCCACGTCTAGTTTTGTCTAAGTGTTGCATGAGTTTGTATTAGGATTGTTGTATGAGTTTAGATGAAGCTAATGAACGAAATATGAAGTCCTTTCTCTATGCAATCTCATGTGTGTTATTTGAATGTATATCTGTTTTACTTCTTATGCCTAGTGCTTTGTTAGTTATGAATGTATCTATATTTGAGAGGTTTTCTTGCATGCACTGTCCTTGCATCGGACACAAGACTAATGGTTTCTGTGATTCTCATAGCGTATCGGATGAAACCTTTTTCGGTCCTATTCTGAAAATTGAATATGTGGACAGCTTGAGGTTTTGTTTTGTTAGTCAAAGCTTGATGTAGCCTAGGTCTTTAATCCCCAATCCCCAATGAGAGAGTAGAAAGAGCGAAAGCTTGAGAAGGCAGCGACTCCTAGCGAGGTTGGCAAGTTAAATCGCCTGGTAATCCCAAAGCAGCATGCCAAGAAATACTTACCTAGAGACAAAGATGCGAACGAGAAAGGGTTGTCGCTCAACTTTCAAGACAGCACCAGAAAGGAATGGTGATTCCGCTACTCGTACTAGAATAGTAGCCAAAGCTATGTTCTCAAAAAGGGGCGGAGTTGTTTCGTGGAGATGAAACTAGACATGGGGGACATTGTCTGTTTTCATTGAGCAACCTACCAAGATTCAAATACTTCATGGTTACGCTGAGCACACTTGTAATCAGTGCAACCGCATTTTCCCCGCAGAAATTTAGAAAACAACGCCTAATCTAAGTTCATCTACTTGATGATTACACTGAGCACATTTGTAATTTTCCCCGCGGAAATTGAGAGAACAACGCCTAATCTAAAAACAGAATAGACTTCGAATTTTGAAAAATGCATGAAATACCATACTTCTAGTTTTATTACCCATTTAAACTCTAAATACCAGTACCACTAAATGTTAAATGTCAAATTATATCATTTTAATGAAAAAATAAACCTATCATATGTTAACTCCAATGATGTCCAGCGACACTAATTTATTTAGAGTGTTAGTCGCACTGTGAATGTGTAAACCGGGGACATGGTCTTACGTAATATTGTCGATACCATCAAAACATACCGGCCGTTGGGTGATGTTATCCTGACAGTCAAACCATCATGGCCGTCGATTCGACAAGACTTCAATTGATGTTAGCCAATGCTACTGAAATATAATCAATTTACGAAAAACTTCGAATAATTCAAAACAAGTTTTAGTCAACTTTGAAACTAATGGACAGTACAGTTGAATGGAAACCGTAAGTTGCTCGAGGCCGGTTGAAAGAAATTTTTCATTATATTAATGGAATGTTCGGTGTATAGTTATCAAATGTAATGTAGTTGTTATAAAGGAGGGCTTTTCCCGTGGCAATAGATCAACAAAACATTTTCTTAAGAGATACCAAATCTAATTTATTGCCTAGTCTCTTGGTGAATAGAGTAGAGAAAAGTATAGAAAGAAATTAAGAGCAAGTGAAAGCGATTGTGTTGAGTGAGTTGAAATCATAATTACAAATATATCGTCTTTGTGTTCCAGTCGGCATCATCAAATTTTTCCGACGGGCTGTGAGCTGTATATCTGTTCGGTGTTGTCTTAATTGTTCTTGGATAGTTCCTCCCTCCATGGTATTCAATTACACATGGTTGTATAGCCGTTGCTCATGCTTTGGTTTGCTTTCCTTGCTTTTCGGATGTTTCCTCTCTCCCTTTCCCACGCAGATGGGATGAGATGCACCCCTGTTTTCCACAAAAGCAGGTCAAAGATCCTCACAACGGCATTCGATCATTCAATATGTCTGCCTGGCAGGCTGCAGCTCTAAACCTCTCATTGTTGCTGCTCGTGTTTCCTTCGCTCTCTCGTTTTCATGCACTGCCCACTGCCCCGATGCTCCCGAAACGATGACTTTGCAGAAGAATGCAGGTGGACGGCCCGGATCGGATCCATGGTCGTCGATCGGATCCGACGGCCATAAACCCAATAAAACGACGACGGGAAAAATGTGGTTCTACGAGGGATTACACCAGCGTCTGATAGAACGGAGGCCACCGCCGATCTCTGCAACAAATTGAACGGCGGATTTGGACGGGCTAAGAGGTTAAAAAGTGCACGTGGACTGTAAAGATTTGCCCATGGTCGTCTAGCAAGATCAAAGCAAAGGCCACTACGTGCTGACAGGTCACATCAGGCCACTACGTTCTAACAGGTCACATCAGGCCACTACGTGGATTGGTTCAGAAAACGCCTTCTGTATATTTTAAATTTTAATAACCTTACCTAAATAATAAACTACCAATCTAACAACATATTATTAATCTCAACTTAATATGGAACATTGTACCTCATACTTAATGGAAAACAAAGAGTCCATCCCTTAATTACCTATACTAAAAGAATTTGCATCCATTCATTAATTATAGAGATTAAGAAAGAAATTAGCATTAGAGCCCAATCAGAAGCCTTAAGGTGTTGTTTAACTATTCTATCAAATGGTTTTTATCGTTTGCACGATTGCTTTAATTTTCAAGCATTCTTTGCTTTTAACTCACTCTTACATATTTTACATACTTTTTGTTTTTGTGTGATAAAAATGTATCTAAAAAGTCAGATAACTTGATTACAAAATAATTACAGATTAACTAAAAATGCATGTACAAAGTTAGTTATATAACTCGATTACAAAATAGTACTTTTTATTTTATTTTTATAAAAATGTATCTAAAAAGTCAGATAACTTGATTATAAAATTCAGAGATTAACTAAAATTGCAGATAACTTGATTACAAAATAATTATAAATCAAGAGAAGCCAAGTTCCTGCGAACTCAATCCACCTAAATGAAAATGGAAAATGTGTTTTTGAAACCCAATTGTTAAAACATTCAAGTTTAAAATATTCTTATATTTCTACAATAATATAAATGAATTTTCATTAATTAATTAATTTTAAAAGTAATAAGTTTTTGGATAAACTTGCAAAACAAAAACCAATTGTTAATTCATTAAAGTTTAAAATATTCTTATCACACATTTAAAAGAAATTATATTTATATAATAATGTGAATAAATTTTCATTAACTAATTAATTTTAAAAATTATAAGCCTTTGAATAGATAAATCTTGCAAAACATTCTTTTATACAAAACAAAAAAAAATATTGTTTTTAGATAAATAGGCTAAACTCAGATGGCACCTCACTACTCTCCCTGCAATCATGAAATACTATCATAAAATCACTCATTCAATAATTATATATACATTCTCTCAAAATAAAGGAATTCTCAAAAACCTTGAAGCATTATCAACATCACTCTGATTCAATGTTTAATGTACATTCTCAAATTCCACAAAGGCTACATCACTCTGATTCAATGTTTAATGTACATTCTCAAATTCCACAAAGGATACTGTAGCATTATCAAAATCACTTTGAATAAATAAAAGAAATTCCATAAAAACTAAAACTATGCATTTTTTAGCCAAACGTTCTAGATCGGGATCAAAGCATTTATTCTGTCCAAAATATATAAAGCATTTATTCTGTCCCAAAACACATATTTTATTAAAGTATAGAGGCCTATACGTATATCATAAAATCACTCATTCAATAATTATATGTACATTCTCAAAACTTGTAGCCTTATCAACATCACTCTGATTCAATGTTTAATGTACATTCTCAAATTCCACAAAGGCTACTGCAGCATTATCAAAATCGCTTTGAATAAATAAAAGAAATTCCATAAAAACTAAAACTATGCATTTTTTTAACCAAACGTTCTGGATCCAGATCAAAATCAAAATCAAAGCATTTATTCTGTCCAAAATATATTTTATTAAGTCAAGAGGCCTATGAAAACTTCCAGATTAATCAGTCTTATTTGCAATTTGCAATGTGTGAGATTTAAAAATTAGAAATATGTAATGTGCGTGAAATTTAACTATATAATAATATAAGATTAGTACAAATAACCCTCGGCAAGATTTCTCTGCGTTCATCAGCCACGGGTTAAGTGGCTGGGCTGGTGTTAATTCTTTCACTGCTTAATGAAAATTCAGCAAACTTCAGCTTTGGTTGTAAAATATTGTCTTTTTGGGTTCTATATACGAGAACTGTGCAATTAATTAATCAACTTCGTTTGACAACTGTTTAAATTAAGAAAAAACACTAAAATATTATTGTTTCTAAATGTGATGGATTTTTTTAAAAGTTACAAAAACACGGACAGATGGTAAGAATACTTTACTGTCTGAATGCATGAAGATAATGTTCTGTAACCGCTTCAGGAGTAAACTTGAAGATAATGTACTGTAACCCTTCATGGAGTGAGCTTGTATGCTAGACTGGTAGTTGCATTAGCATTCTTTAATACGCCTTTGGTCAATCAGTTGAAGCCAAATACTAAACAGGAAAGTTTTGTTCCAAAAGATCTTTGAATCAACTACCATCTCCAGAAAATGACAACAAAAACATTTCTCTCGTCTCCCTTTGAAGATAATGTTCTGTGACACTTAATGGAGTGAACGTATGGTAGAATGGTAGTTGCAACAGCATTCGTGAATATGCCCTTGCTCAATTAGTTGAACCCAGATACAAGACAAAGACTTTCTGAAAAAATAGCTCTTTGAATCTCATCTCCAGAAGGTGGATAAGAAAAAGAATTCACCGATCTCTCTTTGATTACATTTTTGCCCTGCAGAAAAAGCTAGGTTGTCGAAACTGCAGGGCACTCCAATCGACAAATTTTCTTTTAAGTTGGCTTGAATACACAACCAATTGTGCCCAATAAGGGGAAATGTAATGTTCTAGACAGTAACAAGGGTCAAACTAAATGCTATCAAATTAAATGACCTGAAGTTTAACCCTACTTGCAGAACTAGGACACCAAATAACCTGAACTTTAACCCTACTTTCCGACAGGCCACCATGTAGAAGGTACACCGGTCTAGATATGCTTTTCAGTAGTCCATGCCACCCATACCGCCACCCATAGCTGGGCCTTCCTTCTCATCCTTGGGAAGATCAACAACGACGCACTCTGTTGTGGTTAACAGCGAAGACACACTGCAAGGAGGGACATGCACAGATTCCAGAAATGCCTTTAGAATGAAGTTGTTAAAACAAAAAAAGCATAGCAGTTAACAAAAATAGTAACAAAGATGTATAGCAAATAACAAAGATGCTAACAAATAGCAACAAAAGGTTAGATTCTTACCTTGCAGCATCAACCAATGCTGTTCTAATCACTTTCAGGGGATCAATAATCCCTGCCTTCACCATGTCAACATATTCACCTGGTCCAACAGTAGGACAATTAACATGTTCACTGAAGTCTAACAGATGAAAATAAAACTTCAAAGTTCAAGCACAATGCCCTTAGTTGAAATGCCACAACCCCTCATTAACATAATGAGGGGTTCCATCATAAACTGCATTAACAAAGTACAGTTGAAATGAATTCTTTACCTTTGGCAGCATCGTAGCCAAGGTCAAGATTATCTTGCTCCAGTAATTTCCCAACCACCACTGCACCTTCCACACCAGCATTTGCAGCAATGGTATATGCAGGCATCTGTAACAATCATACAATATCCTGAATCAGAATTATGGACAATAAAGGCGACATACACACATATTATAATAATACAAAAAAGCACAATATAAAGTCCAACCTTTAATGCATTCTGAATAATCTGCACTCCGATCTTTTGGTCGAAGTTAGCAGTCTGATGTTTTTCTAGCTCCTTCGTCGCATAAAGAAGAGCAACGCCACCACCTGCAGAAACATATGCTTTAAGCCATGCCACTTGACATAAACAAAGGAAATAAGGGAGCTTACTCTTGTGTGATCATGCCCCATAATACAATAAAACACTGTAAGCAGCGCTTTACCTGGCACAATGCCCTCCTCTACTGCTGCCTTAGTAGCATTCAAGGCATCTGTAACTCTATCTTTCTTCTCCCCTACTTCTGCCTCACTGGCTCCACCGATCTGCAAAAGGAAAGACAAAACGATAAAGGAATAGCACTAAATGCATGTTTATTATATACATATGCACACACAATTCAATAGTAAAATGTAAGAAATTGAGAAAACTGCAAAACCTTCAGAACTGCAACTCCTCCTGAAAGCTTTGCCAACCTCTCCTGATACTTTTCCTTATCATAGTCTGTCGTGCTGGCTTCAATGGCAGCCCGAATCTATTACCAGCACAGCTTGTCAGTTAATCAAGGCCAAGCATAGATTTTGTAATTCCCATTCAACATTCACACGCATGAAAAGGGGCTTTAATAACTTTTTAAAACTGTGATATATGAAACTTATGCCAATGCACACCTGCTCACATCTTTCTTCTATAGCCTTTTTATCACCACCTCCATCAAGAATAATAGTGTCATCCTTAGATACAGTTACCTATCACCAACAAAACCAATAAACCTTCAGCTAAGAATACCAGTAAAGTAAATGCAGGCATTCTGGCTTCACCCAAAAAAACAAAAAAATTTGGTGGGTGTGCTAGTTGAATAAATCTGTAGGCTGCAGTCACACCATCATTATCAAAAAGACCACAATTCAAACAAACTCCAAAACCCTATCATAAAATGTTAATTGATCAACATACTGACAATAATCAAACAGATTGGACTTAACACTAACCTTCTTTGCTGTGCCAAACATTTCAGCTTCAACCTTTTCAAGCTTCATGCCAAGTTCTTCTGTAATCATCTGCAGAGTGCCCCCTTATCAAATATAGAATATGCATCTAAATAACAACAACTTCCCTCCTTCCTCTCCCAAACCCTAAAAATAACAAAATACTAGACAAACTTCCTTCGATAGTAAGCAAAATGATTAGTACTGCCATCATATATTAAATTATTAACTGTTACCATGTGCAAGGAACAGACATCTAAGAAAGAGGTGCAAGGAACTAACTTGACCACCAGTAAGTACAGCAAGATCCTGTAAGTTGGATTTTCTGTTTTCTCCAAAGCCTGGAGCTTTGATTGCACACACCTATTTAGCACAACGCAATGAACACCATTTAAGACAAATACATCTATGATCTGAGCTTCACACAGAAAATAGCCGAAGACTTTAATCTTATCCAGTGACAATATCTTGGATAAAAATCTAGGTAAGTATAAAGCTAGATTTATTGAATACCTTGACTCCCGCACGAATTTTATTTAGAATTAGAGTTGCTAGTGCATCACTCTCTACATCCTCAGAAACAATCAGAAGAGCTCTTTGTTTCTGAAAGAATAAACAACAAAATCAAGTTAACATCCTTCCAAGGCAAGCATTGATACTTAACAAAATAATAATGTATTGTTCAGATTGAACACTTATTGGCACATTTAACACAGTACAAAGAATACTGATTCTTACTTTCAATGCCAGTTCCATTGCTCGAATAACTGCATTCAAATTTGAAATTTTCTTTTCATGGATCAAAATCAGAGGATTCTCTAATTCCTGCAACAATTACAACCCTATGTGAGTTGCATCCATGTCACATACAACTCTAATAATAGTCCATTGAGGCCACTTATTAGAGTAAATGACCCAAGGCTGCATTGTGTATGCCTTAGGTGGAAGAAATAGAATGCATATTCATAGTAGGAGCTCGAAAAGTTAGTGCAAAAGCTCCAAAGGATGCTATCAAGAAAGAAATGAAACTAGAGATACATGTCCCATGTAAAGCGCTGCCCAGATATATTACCCGGTATCAAATAAAACCATTGGAAAGAAATAGGGTAATAAAACCATTGGAAAGAAATAGGGTATTAGTGTTACACATTCAATTTGAACTTTTATACTTACACATTTTTGGGTCTTTTCATTTGTAATAAAATACGGGGATATATAACCCCTGTCTAGCTTCATTCCTTCCACAACCTCCAATTCATTGTACAATGTCTTCCCATCCTGTGCGAATCCACATATCCAACAAACCCGATTATTACATTTGCCTTAGTTATAGGTTAAGAGTTTCACGAATATGTAGTCTGTACAATCATTTGACTTACTGCAATAGTTATGACTCCCTCCTTGCCAACTTTTTCCATTGCTTTGGCGATCAGTTCACCAATTTCCCTTTCACCATTTGCTGAGATGGTGCCTACCTGCTCCCCAGCATATTTTATATTTCATCTTAGTAAATCAGGAACTTGAATTCATCGAGAAAATGATCCCTTGGTAAGAAATTGAAAATATGCAGTCACAGGCTCAAGTAAATGACTAATCACTAGAAGTGGACGTTCATACAGAAGAGATAGACTGTCACAAAGTCCAAAGATCCTCTACCAGTGACATTTTAATCTGCAAACAATTCACAATACTCTATTTTTGCACTTAGAGAAGCAAGGTGCTCTTACAGCCCAAGGGTGATAAGATGATCAACTCTTCTTGGTGTGAAGCAAACAATATAAAATGGAAAAAAAAGCTCCTACACCCTCGGGTGGAAGAGAGGTTTAATTCTCAATTTTGTCTAATGCAAATAAAACAAAATGGTAAAAGAAAAAAAAAATCTCTTACAGTCTGGGCCCTGGGGTAAGAGATGTTCAACTCTTAGTTGGTGTAATGCTATTAAAATAAAATGGACAAAAAATGTCCCACATCTAATTTCAAGAGAATAAAAAGAGCCCACCTTTTATTAATTACAATAACTTTAAAATATATCTTATATATATAAAAACTAAAATAAAATGGACAAAAAATGTCCCACATCTAATTTCAATAGAATAAAAAGAGCCCACCTTTTATTAATTACAATAACTTTAAAATATATCTTATATATATATAAACTAAATGGATACAACTTAACAGTGAATCTCTTAAGGACGAAAGGTTTGCACTTGTTTTTTATCCCTTTCAGTGCCTAATAAGTCTGGGGTTAAGATGAATCTATGTTAGTAAATATAACAAACACAAATCCATTTAAATGTGTGTTTTATGTACACACAAAACCATTTAACCCAGGTCTAATGTGCACCTTGAGGTCACGTATCTTGAGTTCCATTTGTGTCAGCTTCAATATATGCATTTAGGGACATAGTTAAACCAAGGTTAGAGTTTTACAAAGTCAAGGTACATATCAAACCCATGTTTAGATGAGCCTATGCTCATGTCCATATTTAATGCAACGTTCCATGTGCACACAAAGAGTTGATGGATCACACCCAGCCTCACCAGGGCTATAAAGTGCACCTCACTTCTCTTAGTAAAATTACAAGCATGTATAACTAAAAACTTTATTGTTTGTCATACAACAGAAATATAGATTCATCCAGAAAATTATCCCTTCAAACAGAAAATTGACACTGATGTAGTCATAACTCCACAAAAAGGACTAATTATAAAAAACAACATTCATGCAAATAGGATCGACTATCACAAAGTCACAAACTCCTTCAATAGCTGCATCATGTGTGTAAAAATCTATTCAGAATGGAAAAGCCTATCACCATCATAATAATATTACCTGTGCAATTTCCTCGGACGTGCTTATCATCCTTGCTCTACTTTTCAAATGCGTCACAACTGCATCAATTGCCATGGTAATGCCCCGTCTCAAGTCCATTGCATTCATCCCTGCTGCAACTGACTTACATCCTTCTGTGAATATCGCACGAGTAAGGATGGTAGCACAGGTAGTGCCTGCACAAGAGAATTTTATTGTCAACAAGCACAATATAATTCACAGCACCTACTAGCCTCAAAAGCATAAATCAGTAATCAGTGCAGTATTAAATATAATATGAAAGCCCAACTTAATGCATGAGACACTGCTCATCACTGAATGCAGTTCCAGTAATCTACATGATAAATCATAAGACATCAATTTCTTGATCTCCCAAATAATAAATTTAAATCCCATAAGATCTTAACTACAAATCCCATAGGCCCCCAAACATAGTATTACCATCTCCTGCAACATCATTTGTAGCATTGGCAACTTGCTTCACAAGACTTGCACCAACATTCTTTAACTTGTCACTGAACTCGATACTTTTTGCCACAGTAACACCATCCTTCGTTACTTTTGGAGCGCCATAACTTTGTTCAATAATAACATTGCGACCCTTGACAAATAAACAAACAATATCAGGAAAATGGTCAGACAACCAAAGCACATATCACATGGATTTTTTCAAATACTAAAGAATTGATCACCATCCAAAAATCCCCAAGAATATAGAAAGTTATAAAAGAAACCAGTAGAGAGAACATGAGTAATCAATTAATCAACTTTTAAATATAGACTTTACACATCTTAACAAAACTAGCAGAAGGAAACTAAAAGTTTCAGCTAGGTCATACCTTTGGTCCCATTGTCACCTTTACAGCGTCTGCCAGTTGTTCCACACCTTGCAGCATTGCAGCTCTGGCTTCAACGCCAAATCTGATATCTTTTGCAGCATAGTTTCTCCTCCAACTGAGTCTGCTGGCATTCTGGACCATTCAAAAACCCAAATAAGGTTAGATACAGGATCACAATATCATCGATTTTGTGGCATTGTCATTCCCTCATCCAGTCTGGTTTTCAGATTATATCATTAGTCACAGAGCCTCCCCATTCCAAAAAGCCTAAAGACATCCAGTTGTTCATTAGATGAAGTATACAAGGAGAAAGAATTGCAACTCATTTCAATTAACAACTACAAGAGGTCCAACTGAAGGAAGAGATAAAGCACCTGTCCGTAGCTACGACTCCTGCTTCTGCACAGAACAATAGACAAGAACAACTATGTAAATAAGCTAGCGATATATTACAATTCTACAATATCCTTAACCTACTTTAACTGCGACGTCCTGGAAGTCAGATGTTCCTTTCAGGTCACACATTAAGCCAGTAGTTTGAAGTTCAATTCAAATCAACATCTACAATAATAGAAACAAAGATTCCACCAATGACCTTGAACAAGAAATTGATGCCCTTGCAAGAGAAACATCTTAAACGTAACAAATAATATAAAGACAAGAAAATTCAAAGTCAGCAAATGAACTTTTCCACCCTGCGACATGTTTATCCCCCAAAGCAACCCTATGTTTATCTCCCAAAACAACCCTATGTTTATCCCCCAAAACAACCCTAATACAAGGCACCCGATGAAGCCTTATGATGTATAATACATCTCTATACAACATGCAAAAGACAGATTGACAATGTTGCCCCAAGGTATCAAATCCTAGTCAAAACAACCTGCAAGTGACAAACTAGCAGTATTGCCCCCAGATGGCAGAACCCAGTCGAAAAACCCTATAATTACCTCAACTCCTTCAAACCGACCCAATGGGAATTACCATGATGCCCCAAATAGATGAGGGCATCCAATGCCAGGAAAGACAAACAAACTTATCAGTCCTTAAGACATGCAACGGAACAACAAGGCAAATACGCATTGCAGGAATAAGAGTGAATGGATAGTCAGTTGACTATTCTAATTTATGGCTTATTGTGCACAAAGGAAATGATATCCGGAATAGCATCAGTATTAAGGTAAGGTACATGGGTGAGACAAAAAAGGATAATAATAACGTGTGTAATGGTACAGTCCAGTACTTATGGAGAATGCACGTGACATCAAAATGCCATAGCGAAAAGCATATTATCAGGCTTTCTTATGATCTCTGCAACACAAAAACCAGACTTATGTACAAACATTGAAGGAAACATCAATGACAACAATGTGATATGTCCCGATCAAAACCACTGTGTACCCCAATTTCTGCAAACATAAAAATAAGCAGTTGGGCAGCGAGGATTATGCAATAGAATAGAACAACATTTGCCACGGAACTTAAATAGGAACGTGGAAACGCGCATCTATGACCAATCCTTAACATATCCGTATGATAACACGTGAGATGCATGTAGGGTTCAGGGTTTAAGCCTCCCTGAGGCTTATGCTTTCAACATAGTATGATCATTTAAAAAAGAAACTCAACTTCCGAGTTTGCCTTGTTGTTCAAATCCCCAATGATACTCCCATATTCTGTTCAAGTGTATATCAATCATTTCTTTACACAAACACTGCCCACTGCATTCCTTAAATACCTTATATAAAAATGTCATGCTAAAGCATCAGAATACCTAGTTTGGGTTCTAGCATTATACAGACTCTCGATAACATTTGTACAGTCAACAAAACTTAAACCCTAAACCCTACTGAATTAGTCGCAGAATGCTACCGAACAGAACTAGTCCTAGCATTCACATAACATTAAAAAGAGACGTCGGTTGAAAGTTTTTGATACCGACCCAATTCTGGAAGCCAGTGCAGCTGCTGCTCTGTACATCTTGAGCAGAGAAACTTCAAGTCGAGCGTGGAAATAGAGCAGGAGAGACCCCTTTGCACTGAGCACAGCTAAAATGTTGTCGTGTGCCTCGCGATATGAAACGCTCGAATATATTGAGACATGATTAGAGACACGAAGAGTCTAGAAGTATCCATTAGGGCTTTGAGCTCAATCTGTTTCATTGACTTTAATTTAATTGTGTGTTTTTTTTAATTATACTAATTTTTGTTTTAGGGTTATTTTATGGTTTTAATAATTAAGAATATGTGTTTTTTTCTTTAAAGTTATAGTTTCAAATATAGAGAATATTGATTTTTTTTTTTTTTTAATTATATTAATTTTTGTTTTAGGGTTACTTTATAGTTTTAATGGTTAAGTATATGTGTTTTCTTCTTGGAAGTTATAGGTTTAAATCTAGAGGAGACGAGATATGTACACCTCCATAGACTTTAATAGTAAAAATGAAGTCAAAAACATCCTAATACACTTTTATTTAAAATGAAACCCTTAAACTAGAATGTGCCTAATAATTAAGAACACGTGTTTCCTTTTTGGAACAAGTATTTTCTCTTTAAAAATAACAAATCTAGAGAGGATAAAGTAAATATAACTAATACATAAAATGTTTTAGGTTGATGTGATAATTAATTATTTTATAATAATTATTTATATTGATTTTGTTTTACTTTAATTAATATTTTATTTTTAATTTAGAAACTTATATTTTTAATAATGTTATTGTTTTCATATCTATTTATTTTTGTCTAAATCAATTTTAAAACTCCAAATTATTTTAAGGAATCGCTTAGGCTTGTCCCATTTCAATTAACCAAAAAACTTTAAATTATTGCAATGTATTTGGGTTAGGTGTTCATCTTAGTGGACTTATAAACCCCAAATTTAGACCACACTATCACATCTTACAGTAGTATTTTCATCTCAAAGAAATTAAAAACCTTAAATTTTGGCAACACCACTTTTGACACTTGCATTGTTTTTGTCTCCAATGACTTGGAAACCCCATATTCACTCAACGCAACTACCTTGGGCACTTCCTTCAATTTTGTGTTGGTTAATTCGAATACCCCAAATTTCAGTCACGTAATCATCTCGAACACTTGCCTCCTTTTCTTCTTGTCAGACTCAAAAACCTCAAACTTTGGTAATGCAACCACCTTTAGCACTCCCTCTTTTTCGTCTCAACAAACTTGAAAACCCCAATTTTTAACCACTCAATTACACTTGATTCTAACGTCATTTTCATCTTGATCAACTTGAAAGCCCCAAATTCTCACCACATAAGCAGATCTTGAACTTGCCTCATTTTCATCTCAACTTACTATAATGTACCAAGATACCTCCCTTGGTCATTGTAGCACTCCACATGAAATCCCTTCTTTTTAATTAACCAATTGTGAGGTCAAATTTGCCTCTAACAGTGATATAAGTTCAACTTCATATGTAAATACAAACAATAGCATAAATAACCATTGTATATTTCAAATTCATTATTTACCCATTATCAAAACAAAATGTAGACATAACTCATTCCACGTAGAACTAATTAAGAATGTTTTTTTTGTTTTCCAATAAAATCCAACCAATCAGTTCTTAAGGAGTGATTCACCACCCAATCGTAGGAATCAACTAAGGATTCTACCCCCAAGCAAGACCACGATGCCACTAAGGTGAATGAATCTTCTATAGAGCTCTAATCTCACTCGACCCAACCCATTTCTCTCATGGCATAACCAATATGCTCACTACTGAGCACTCTAGGCCTTCATCCAACCATCAATCAGTGTTGGCAGTCATTTCTACTAGCCTACACAACACAAAGAAGATTTTCCCTTTCTTTGCTCCACGGTCCCTCGAGGATCTCCTTCCCTCCCAATGTAGGTAGAAAGTGTCCAAGATTGTTGGTTACCTTTTGGGAATAACCTAGAGGATAAACATTTGATCAAAACAATGAAATGAGTAGTCTTAACATGGTTGTATGTTTGTGGTGTTTGATTCAATTGTTGTGAACATCCAACCATGGTTTTACCCTCAAAACCATCCCATTTCCTCTCATATTCTCAATAGTAGGCCCCCAACATAAGAGCCATGGTTTCACATAAGTTCCCTTAAGAAGTGGAAAATGCTAATGGGAGAGGAATGCTCATTGGAGAGTGATCCATGAAGGAGGGCGAATAATGATTTCCCCACAAACCATACAATCATTGCATGAGGAATGTGCCCTTCCCAAGAAACATAGGGAAAGTGTCAAGCTATAATACAAGTCAAAGATTGATGGAAAATTTTGTAAGGAAGTGTGGGCAAGGAAAGTAATACCTTAAAGGACAAGTGTCAAGGTCAAATCACCCATGCACCCCATTTTCTTTCCCCTCTTGTGGTATCATAGTTATTTTTTTGTTTCTTCTTAAGCAACTTTCAATGGATTATATATTGTTATGTATTTCCTTTTTATTCACGTTTTTACATTTACAAGCACACCATAGAAAACATAACAACCACATCTTAATCCTACCCCATTATTGGAACTCGTATGCATTCACTAATCAAGGCTTGGTCTTGAGCTCCACACTATGAATATTTGCAATGCACTTACAATATTCACATATGGAGTCATTTAACTCAATGCGCATGGCTTGGTTATCATCACATAACCTTATCATTTATGAATAATACATGATATGTGTGTTATATTCAAGGAGACCAAACTAGTATATTATATTCCCCTCCCTATTGGAATAACACAATGCTCAATGCGCCTTTCTTTCTAGTAATGACACCATCCCTTCATTCTTTAGCTACATCTACAATGTTATTCTCTCCATTGTAAACTTTCCTTTGTTGGCTCTCTTGGAAAGCAATGCCTACCAATTCCCTTCATGGCCTTGAGATGCTCCCAAATCCTTATCATTTTTGCATATGTCTATAGCAATCATTGAAGGAAAACATGCATGTCATACTCATTTCTATGCCAAAATATTTCATTTACG
>JASDQU010680669.1:61252-77295 GCA_032191745.1 Picea mariana | reverse complement strand
TTAACTTAAGTTTTAGGTTCGACCTCTTATTTGGCCTCTTCCCGAGGCAGAGGGAGAAAATTTCTTAGTTTATCAGTATATGTTTTTGTACTCATTTTGGGAAACGAAGTAATGCTAGAAATGATTCTAGCATTACTTCTTAACATTTAATGTAAATGTTTGGGACAATTGATAGCCCATAGTCCATTTATTGTTCAGTTGATCAACAATTTTCATTTACAACGGCATGCAAAACTACATGATGCTAGAAACATGTTTATCGTCCCAATGCCAATATGATACGTGTTTCTACCCTTCTGAATATGCTACCTCTTCTTTACCTGCTCCTGCACAACACACAACATTCTCTCACACAAAATTCTCTCCAATAAATGAAAACTAAAATTGAAATCTTTGCACAAACTCGAATGTGGTCTTTACCTACTTCTATCTCTTGAGGTGAAGAGGAGGGGGAGGTCTCCTGTTCCAGAATCAGAGAGCCCACCAGATGACTTCTTTATACATGCTAGAAAAACTGAAGAACGGTTCCATAGCAGCAAACTACTCTGTATGTCGGTTCCATAGAAGCGAACTACTCTATCTGTGTCTATATTCATAATATTGCACTATGTTTAGATGCACTAAGTAATATTTTTCAAAATTGATTTTAGAGGAGGAAGGCTTACCGGATTGCAGTTGGAAGGTGATTGGAAGGTCAAGCACTCACCTTGGACTGTGATATTTGCATGCAGGTAGCGGACATGAAATCTGGTTCACAATCATAGGAATACTCCTTGGGAGAAATCTATTTCACAATTAGAGGAATACTCCTTGGGAGAAATATGGTTCACAATCAGAGGAATACTCCTTGGGCACTCTCATTGGCTTCAATGTCCTTAATTGTCAACACGCTCCCATCATCATCTATTTTTGACCATTTCTCTCCTTCTACCGCATCCCCAATAAGCATCCATATAGAATCACAAACTATAATTGTATGCCCTTCACAGCAAGTAACTTTCACAACATGTTGGACTGGAAATTGATGTTTCAATAGCACTTTAGCTCGCAAGCTTGGTGGCCCTTGGATTGTATTCCATAGTCCCTGAACCCCATCGAAAGTAACTAGATTGAAACTTTGGCCATCATGTACGTCATTTAACCAATGAAATTTTCCATCTGAATATATCCCTTCACCTCGAGGATGAATTAAATCAGTCGCAGGTATCTCCAATTGAGTCCATTTATCAGCCTTGGAATTGTACATCTCAACCATTGTTTCATCGTCTACTGTAGAACTCCTTCCCATGATGAGAGTACAACATGTAGCACACATATCGAAATCTAGAGAAATGAAATCCAATATTCCATATTTAGATTCAGGACACTCAGGTAGTTCTATCCAGGTTTTGGTCATAGGATTGCATATGTAAATTCCATCTTCTCCACTGCAACAAAGTTACGGTTCTTCCCTGAATTACTTGAGCCCTCCTTTGTCCTCTTTGCTTATGTCAATGCTATTAGAGGTCTTTGCACAGATAGTCTCTAAATCCTATTCATTTGCAAGTCTGAGCCACCTTTCCTTTTTCTCAAAAAAAGTTGGATTGATTAGCATAGAAGAATCTAACTGAGAAGAACACAAAGGGTTGAATTTGGTCCCCTCATGACCTAGAGATATCGATCACCAAATCTTTTGTCTCTTAAAAGTGGGCACAATTAATGAACTCATGAAATACTTCGTCAAGCTTATCGCAAGCATCTGAATACTTGATGGTTGGTCGAGGGTAGTTGTGGATCTCGGGAAACTCTGATGTAGATGTCTTTTGGCTTGCCCATTAATGTAAACCCACAAGGGATTCCATGAGAAATTATTCAAAACACAGTGCCAACAGGATGACCCGATTAATTTTATGTTCCTTACAATTGGCGCGCACGCTGGTAAAACAGAAAGCCAACTTATTAAATGCGTATATGGAACATGTCTGAAATTAGTATATGGAAAATGGCCGCAAACTTTGACATGTTTGAATTCTTACCAGCAATGCCACATTGCATTTGGATTGTAAATAATGTTTAACATTTCACAATGCATTTTGAACTTAAACTTGGATTATCAATAATTAACATTTCAACATGCATTTTGAACTTAAAATTGAATTATCATTAATATTTTATGTTTTACAATGAAATTTAGTCTAACCCTTCACGTGGCTGGGCAAGTATAGAGGCAGTGGCAACCATAGTGCATGCTAATAAACAGATGATGCATTTGAAAAGTTGCATATTTTGTAGCTATTGAGAAAGGGAGAGAGATTTTAGAGTCGAAAGGTTATGGGATCTCGACCTTTATGATTTAATAAACGATTTGGTTACCGGGTGCTTCTTCATTATCGATAAGTGAGCTTACACTTTTTTTTTTTTTTTATCTTTTACTTTTAACCTAAATTTTGTTATGTTCTTGTATATATATGGATAGAAAGATCGTAAAGCCAAGCTGCATATGCTAGTAGCAAAGCTTAGTATCCCACCCAGGTCAGTGTAACCGTGAAGAAAGAGCACAGCAGGTGAGCATGAAGATAAAGTCGCTATGCATGCACTATTTAGCTTTGTGTATTATATACACAATTTGATGGGTTAGGATAGAAGCACATAGACAAAATAAACTTACACAATACATAATTCAGATATTGCAATAAATAAATAAAACAAACTCAAATAAAAGAAATAAATGGGATATTGATCGACCAAAAACCTGTTAAAATGTTCCTCTGGTACATTATGGATAACACATATTGTCAATGCATCCCAGTGCAGGGTTTGAAACCATGGATAGCTCACTAGGAGGTCCATATGAAGGGATGTTAGCCACATCTGCGCCTAGTTGCAATAGGCTTTCAAAAGACAACGATTGATTTTAAGGTAGTTATTGTCATTTGAACTGGTTTCATTGAGTTGAACCAAAGCATCTTCAATTCACATTTCATCGATGGCTTTTTAACATCCACGATGAGCAGTTTATGCTTCACCATGTTGTCAGGGTTATTGATGACGATGGCAAGGCCACTATGGTTGCCGCACTTTAGATAGGGTTCCTTCATTGCAATGTGTGTGAAGTCCTTGCAAAGGAAGGTGGTTAATAGGAGTACATTGCAGACTCCATATACTTTGACTAGTGTAAGCAATTTTACAAAATCTACAACAAGAGGGAATACCTTTATATTATTTGCAGATAACTACACTCTTTACAGATAACTACATGAAATGGGCTGTCAAATTCAAAGTTGTCTGCCATGTTATAAGTTTAATTAGTTTCCACACAGGCTTTTGGTCTGAATCTAATGTATTGTAAAACAATCTGACTTCAATTCAACCAAGAAGGTAAGAATTTGATTATTAACGCAGAGTTACAAGTAATATTTTTAAATTGAAACTTCTTCTTGGCTACAACATCTTATCATTCTTTTTAAGTCAGTAATAACCACAATGATGATTTCACCCTCTCTAGACTTTCAGCCCCAAACAACCACAAAATCACAACAAAATTCATCGCTATTCTAAGAGATCCTTGAAAGAGAAAATTAGACTTATCACGGGTGGTCAGTGATTTAATAAAAATAAAAATAAGAATGTAACCATGAAAGAAAATTCCATGTTCGCTAATGGTAATACTACAAAAAATTAACTAGCACAAATCCAATTCATATAATTTGAATTATTCGAACTAATTCACAACATGGTTCTTAAATAGATACACAAAATCAATTACCTAGTCGATCATCTATTTTACAATGAACAGATCATCTTAAGCATTTAAACAAGAAAAATAACCACATAACTTTACATGCATATTAAAATAATTGATCTGGGTTGGTAAATTTATTCCTTTAATAACATGATTCGAACACAAATTACTTTGATAAAATTATTCTCTTAAGCAATTCAACAATTAAGAAAAAATATTGTAAGGAACAATAATGAATTCCAGATACCCGATTATTCTATTCTAGTTCACAAAAATTCAACGCTAGATAAGTTTCATACCAAATACAACATCATTACAATACACAAAATTTGAAAAGAAATATTGTTACAATAGAATTCGATGGTGAATGAAATTAATCTAAACAAAGCTATGGTTATCTGCATAAGCTTATGTGTCGTGACAAAGCTAAACAAGAAGCTCTGGCAGGGACTTGTTGCTCCGCAACCTCCCTTGTTATGTTATGCTTTGATTATAATGTAAAATAATAATTTTATTAAACTTTCACAAATTAAGGAGTCATCATAAATTCATTGAACCATAGAAATAAAATTGTTACATGATTAGTTTAAAAAACTAATAATGAATGCTTATTAGGGTTTTAACATAGTCTCTCTTTTTAAAAAAGTTTTTTTTTCCTTAAAGTTTGTAATTGAGGGTGTTTCTTCATGAACTGTTCATTTCCCCATGTAGCTTATTCTAGAGGCATATTCTTCCACTTGATTAGGTTCTCCATAATGGTTCTATTCCAAAGAGATAGAGAACGATGATCTATAATTTGTTTATGGTTCAAGAATCAACTTCCCTTCATCTAATTTTGGAAGTTCCATTTGCACTAGCATAGTGTGTCCCATAACCTTTTTTTATGAAGATATGTGAAAAACCTTATGAATGCGAGAAGAAGGAAAATCAAACTCATACGAGACTTGTACAATCCTGTGAATAATCTTATAGGGTCCATAAAGTTTTGAAGATAATTTATTATTCTTGTTTTTCATGATTGTGGATACCTTATAAGGTTGTAGTCTCAAAAATACCCAATCACCCTCCTCAAATTATCTTTCACTTCGATGTTAATCTATTTGTTATTTCATCCTCTTTTGTTCCATTTGAAGTTTTTCCTTAAGAATTTTCAAATTTACTTTATTCTTCTCCATATGTGACTCTATTGGTTGTACTTTAGACTTATCTTGCAACAAGTACGAGATACTAGGAGCCAAATATCCATAAAGGGCCTCAAATGGGGACATTTTAGTAGGTGTGTGATAGGTAGTATTATACCATCATTCTGACATAGTAAGCCACTTCATCCACCGATGTTGTTTGTCCATTGATGTTGTTTGTCTGAAGAATAACATCATAGATTACCCTCTAAACATTTGTTAACTATTTTTGGTTGACCATCTATTTGTGGATGATATGTTAAACTCATAGCTAGTGTTTTTCCACTCATCTTCCATAATTCTTTCCAAAACATTGTTATGAATTTTGGATCTCTATCACTTACTATTACTTTAGGAAAACCATGAAGTCTATCAATTTATTTTGTGAACACTTCTGCCACTTGGCTTGTTGTAAATGTACTTTGAATTCCATAAAAATGTGAATATTTTTCTAGTCTATCAAGGACCAAAAAATTGGCATTCTTACCTTTAGATTTTGGTAACTCTGTAATGAATTCCATTGATACATGTTTCCATATTTGATTAGGTATGTGTAATGGCTAAAGTAACCCTAGATATTTTACTATCTCTCCTTTATTTCTTTGGAAAATATGAAATTCTCTTACAAATTGTTTAATGTCTTTCTTCGTTCATTTCCAAAAGAAATATTTTTTTATCCTTTGATATGTTTTGAGGAACCCTACATGTCCTGCCATCGGAGAGTCATGGGACTCCCTTAATATTTGTTTCTTAAAGTTTGATTGAGGGCCTAAAAATATTATCCCCTTGTACCAAAGTATATATCCCTTCCACTCCCAATGTTCCATATAGTTCATCCCTTCCTTTATACAATGTATTTTTTGTTTAGTATTGTTGTCATGTTTCCAATCATGGCGAGCTTATTCCAATGAAACAGGAATAGACGATGTATTAGAATATAAGATTGAGACTTCTTCTATTCTATAAAATATCATCTACTACTAATTTTCCTTCCCCTTTTTGTAAATTATTTCAAAATCAAATTCCATTTTTTCTACACCTTTTTTTTGGTCTTTTGATGACAATCTTTGCTCCAAAAAGTAATTTAGGATATCATGGTCTATCTTGACTTTAAGTGCCTCCCAATGAGATATTGTCACCATTTTTTTGTGTGTAAAATTTCTTCCATTTCTTTTTCATAAGTATATTTCACCAATTTTTTTCCCTTGAATGTTTTTCTTATAAAATCCAGTGGTCTCCCTTCTTGTGTCAATACTACTCAAATTCCTAGTCCTGATGCATAACATTCTACTATGATTGTTTTACCAAAATCAGGTGTTTCCAATATTGGTGTAGAATACATGGCATCCTTTAAGAGAGAGAATTCCAAAGTGGCCTTATCATTCCATACAAATGAATTTTTCTTCCAGACAGATGTGAGTGGGCTTGTAATCCATGCATAATTCTTATCAAATTTTCAATAATATCCTGTAAGACCCAAAAATCCTCTAAGAATTTTGATGTTCTTTGGAGTAGGACATTTTTTAATAGCTTGGATATTTTGAGGGTCCAGCTTAACCCCTTCCATTGAAATAATATGACCCAAATATTCCACTTCGTGTTTCCCAAAAGAACATTTGGATATTTTTACATACAATTGATTGTTCTCAAGAATTTGCAGGACTTGATCCACATGTTGAATGTTGTATTTACATGATTTTATATAGATAAGTATATCATCAAAGAAAACCAACACAAAATTTCTAAGATGGGGTTGAAAAAAAATTTCCATAAGGTTTTGAAAAGTTGAAGGAGCACTAGTCAACCCAAAAGGCATGACCAAGAACTCATAGTTCCCATCATGAGTTCTAAAAATTTTTTGGGGAATGTCATCTTTTCTTAATATGATCTAGTGGTATCCTTATTTAAGATATAGCTTTGTAAAATAATCCACTCCATGAAGCTCATCTAATAGATCATCAATATTTGGAATAGGGAATTTATCCTTCATGGTGATTTTTTTTGGATCTTTATGATTAGGACACGTCCTCCAAGAATTATGTTTTCTTCTCACCATCACTATTGGAGCTAAAAATGTACTCCTGCTTGGTTGAATAATTCTTCAATCCAACATGTCTTCTACAATTTCATCAATTGCCCCCTTTTTCTTATGAGGATATCTATAAGGACTTTTATTAGGATGAGTACTTATGGGTATTAGTTCGATTTGATGTTCATGATTGGTTTATCTGGAGAATGATTGGTTTATCTCCACTGCAGATTCAATAATGTATTCCTATGGTTTTCTAAAACTAAAATTTAGCATCCCTTGCAACCTCATGGTCAAACATCTATAATGCATCTAGATCCTAGACATTTCACCAAATCACCCTCTTTATTTTCTATGTTGATAATGGGTGTTCTCTCTATCTTTTCACCCACTCAAATAGCACCACTAGGAATTCTACTCAAAATATTTCATAGTTTTCATGACTATCATGCATCTATCAAGATTGATCATCTTTCATGCATTTCTCTTCGAAGTGGTCAATCTGCAATAACCACCAATCCTCTGTAGCTTTAGGTCATCTCATCAGTGATTATGCTAACATTTCATATACATGATGAAGAGTAATAGCAATGGAATCAATTGTTCGATAAATATCATACTAGTTTCTAACAAAGGGGGTCTATTGTAGTCTAAGCCCTGACATTTTCAGTCCTTGAGAAGGGAAGGTCTCATTGAAATCACTATTTTAAGACTAAAGGTTATATAGGGATTTCACTGCATGGCTATCACAATTGGAACTCAATTTGAAATATACATAATTTCCCTTAACTTTTGTACAAAAACTTACCCATTAGATTGTAACTCACATCAATGCACTCAATGATTAACATACCATTATAACCAGTACTAGCATCTTATTTAAGTGTACAACATATATTAGAGTAGATAATGTTCAATCATTAACAAAATTAAAGAATATAAATAAAACACATCATCACCATATAGAAGGAAGACAACAAAAAATTTGAAAAGGACCTTGTTCCACTAATATCCAAGACAAAACAATACATTTTCCAGAGTGGTGAAGAACCCCAGCCTCTCAAAATACATTACAGAGAACTAGATTTTTCCCTTGGATCTGAACCTATTACAAGAATTTACAATCAACAATCTTCTAACCATCAACAACCTTTCAAGGGATAATCCTTTACATTATATAGTTGAGCCCGAGGGTGGGAAGTTACATTCAAAACTATGCAAAGAAGTTATCCTTCTTCTAGTGTAAGCTTGATGAACTCATTGTTATCTCCTTCTCCTTTGACTAGGAGTCTATCTCCGTTCGCCACTTCATCCTTGGTCACCTAGAATCCTAACTATTGCTCCAATTATGGTCTTCCTTCAAATCCAAGGCTCCTTAATGCTCCTAACAATCTCTTCTTTGTATGGTGCATCTCTCATCCATTCTATTTGTTGAGTTTAGGCCACTTAGTCCTCCATGATACTATAACATGGTTGTCTTGAAAATTCAAAATGAAGAGTCCAACAAACTTTTGTATAGAACACTTTCTTCACATTGTTATAAATACATTAACAATTTGCATATTTAAAAAATGGTGAAATAAACATCTTAGAAGAAATAATATGATTTATTCACTTAACTTGTAATTAAATGATTAGTGAAACAATGTCGTAATATAAAACAAGGCATTATTGAACCTCAAAAAATTGATGGATAAAAGCGAGAGCCAACTCAATGGATCTAGTATTCAACCCTTTTACACCTATATCCCAACTCAATGACTAGAATTCCATTTTTTTACACTCAATGTCCGTAAAGAGAGAAGAAAGCCTAATAATTAAATTAAATTAGGATAGAACACTAAAAAATAATGGAAACACTTTAACAATTACAACTTTGTAGACTTAGTTTGGTGAGTTAGTTCCACTGGTTGAGTGGTCTGAATTACAAGCATGAGGTAACACGGTTAGGTTGTCAATGGCCTCTAGTACCATCCTCAAATTGAAGAGAAGTAAAAAAAATTAAAACTTTGTAAACAACAGTGCTACTAAATAAATGATATATCCATTAAAAGTTATAACCAACATATGCTTTGAATACCAAGATAGGATTAAACTAAAGACAAATGAACTAATGACCATATATATAAAATATTATATTAATATCATTTTTAAGAGTTAGCATATATCTACATTAAAAATTATAACCAACATATGCTATGAATACCAAGATAGGATTAAATAAAAGACAAATGAACTCATGGCCATATACATAAAATATTATATTAATGGTTAAGAACGTGTGTTTCCTATTAAGAAGTCACAAATTCAAATCCAGAAGGGGTTAGGGTATGTATCCCACAAACAAGGGGGTCTCATACACCAATTTGGTGTTTGCATTTAAAGTATTTTTAAAATAATGTTATTATTATTAATTAAATGAATGAAACTTCTTTCGATAAACAAAACTAGCATATTCTTTAACATTAATAAATGTTAATTTATTAATATTATTAGATTAAAAGTTCTTTATGAATCCCCACTATAACATAAATGTTTTTGATTAATTAATATATTTATTTTTTAATATTAATTATTTAATAAAATAATATTTTATCCATAAGTTGGGTGGATGCGTACAATAACCTTTTTAACAAGACCATGAATTGGATATGATCTGATCAATCAAATTGACTTGCTATAAATTAATTAGGTGCATCAAAAATTGATATTATTTATCAGGGGGACCTTACCATATTTTATAGAGGTGTGCTCCATTTTGAACTCAACGTTGGAAGCATGGAAGTTGATTTTTTTCAACACTTAACAGTGAAAATATCGAAACTCTGGTACACCTCCATCCAACCAATTATATCTTCATTTTAGTCCCAGAGACAAAGAATACACTCTGGCATTCAACCCTTCGCTAACCAAAACGTTTCCATCATCTGTGGTACAAGTTCTACCTCCTAGATTGGACTTTACTGATAGTATCCCTCTTTGTTGGGCTGCTATGGACGACACTCCACAAGTGTCTGGGTCGGGAGTCCCTAAAACTCCCACTTCAGCAATAGTCACCAGTGGGATATTTCCTCCTAGTGTGTCTAACATAAAGACTATGGTGGTTTATTCCACCATAGTCGCTCTAATCAATAACACTGCTCCATTGGTCATTGGTTCCACACTTTCTATGAGTGCAGCCATATCATTTCCATCAACAATGAATGCTTTCTCATTCGATATGTCATCAATGGGCATGCTTAAAGCACTGACTAGTTCCCAGTCGATGTCCCAGGTTTCTAACATTGGTGTAGGCAGTTCTTCAATTCCCTACCAAGCAATCTCTTGGGGTGGAGGTCATATTCCTCCATTGTTCCCATTTGTTGGGAGCGGGGCTTTCCCGTCTTCCAGTCTTAACCCATTTGGTGGATGGGGTGTTTCTATGGGTTCTGCTAGTATTCCATCCACTTCCACTCTATTCGTGTTGTATGGTGGATTCAAGAGTAATTCCTCTGCCACGTATGTAGTGTCGGCAGGGGAAAACCCCTTCCAAGCCTAGTGGAATCCTTTGTAAGGGGTGTTGTCAAGGGGAAACCCCTTTCTTGGTCAGTATAACACCATGCAATGACTAGTTCCTTCGCAAGGAGGGCCTCCAAGGGGAAATCATATATTTCCACCTAGGAATCAGATGGGTGGACGTTATCCTCCGTTCAACCAAAGCCAAAATGGTTTTACCCAAAGCTTTGGTCCATCGACAAACTCTTCCTGGAAACCTGGTGTTAGTTACAATCCAGGACATTCTTTTCAATTTTCTAATCAGTCGATGATGCAGCCTCGGATACCTTTTTTAGCAACTCTTCATTTGGAAGATTTTTCCAAGTTGATGAATGACCTCTTTCGTCATGACCTGAATTGGCCCGTGTTCCCCACCAAATTACCTTTGGATATACCAAAATGTGAAGGAAAGAGTTGGAAAGATCCATAAGATCATGTGACGATGTTTCACTTATGGTGCTCATCTAATTTGCTTAATGATGGCTCAATCCGATTATGTTTTTTCCAACGTAGCCTCATTGGGGGTGTCATGAAATGGTATATAGAACTAGAGAGGTGCAAGTATGCGACATTTGGTGATCTCACCATTGTTTTTCTCAACCACTTCTAACTCCATGTCCAGTATGATGTCGTTACAGAGATTTTAGAAAACATTGAACAAGATAAGGCTACACACAATTCCAATCATATTTGGGAATGGAGGAGATGGAAGAGATTAATTAAATCCATGGTTCTTCCATAGTTTCTTTTAGAATGTTTCTTTAAATTGTGGCTTCCTTATATCTCTAAGGATGTAGCAACTTCAGGTGTATTTATTGAAGAAAAAGAATTTTTTAGAGCACAAAAATTGAAGTTGATTTACTCTTAATCAGGAATGCTCTATGAGATAATGCCTAACGCACCATGGTCAACCCTCGAATTATCGAAAATGAAGTCGGGACCACATGTTGATGGAATTGTTGGTTCCTCTTAAAGCAAATCCACAGATATGGTCTCTAACCAGATACAATAGTTGTCAATTCAACAAATTGTGGTTGTTCCAGCCTTTGGCTTGACCACCCCCACCACCCATTTCTCGAATGCACACACTATGCAATCAAAGAGTCGGAAGGGTCCCCAACAGCCTGGAGAGAAAAATAAAGTCAAGCGAAAGAAGGTTAGTGGGGGTAATGACAAAAATCCTAATAAGAATGTTGAGGGGGAAAAGGATGAAAAGAGAAAGGTGAAGTTCCCATGCAAGCTTTGTGGGGATGATCACCTTATTCATCAATAACCGAAGAGGGAAGAATCCCAACATTTGATAAAGTTGCAACAATAACAACAACATGTTGTATTGCAAAATATGTTTCCGCAAGGAAAAAATACATAGGTCAACTCTTCAACTTCCAATCCGCAAGGGGGCACTTCTAGTGCACCTTTTCCATGCAGATATTTCTCATTCGTTAATATGGTTAATTATTTGAAGTTAAAAGAAGGGGAGATAGACTTGTTGACTAGAACTCATGATTATGGTAATACAGAGTCGACAGTGAAACGTAAAGAAACTTATGATCCTTAGGGGCCTCTCCACATAGAAAATCATGAGAAGAAAATGATGTTGTGCATACCAAAGGGTATGTACAAATGGGTGTTGCATAAACCTAATGTTATATATTCACCAAACTATTCCATTGTTAAGGATTTAGCTCAAAATTCATGTGAGGTGTTTTCTTTGGAGGTGCTTCAAAGTTTCCCCATGCAACACACCAAATTTTTATTTGTGATCGGACCAATGGATTCTTCCATCCTTCTCACTATGAAGTTTGATGCTACTGATGTGAATCCTCACCTTCCTTATCATGTAGCCTTCCAAATTGATGTTGTATACACAAAGCACATCATCAGGATGACCATTGTAGACGAGGGTGCTTTGACATGTGTCATGTCCATGTCCTGCTAGAAATCCATTGGCTCTCCAGAACCTGCACTCTCCCACTTTTGTAACTGCATTCGACGAACGGTATTTTAGGTTGCACAGGATTATTTCCTCTTTTTTGGTTCAGTTAGGAGGCAAGTCTATTTTCATAGAAATAGAAGTAGTCGACGTGTCACTCAACTATAATTTGTTATTGGGAAGGAGTTGAACATACGCAATGACAGTTGTCGTCTCATTGGTATTTAAAATTTTATGCTTTCCCCATGAGGGAAGGATTGTTACAATCGATCAAATGGATTTTAACCGCTCTAGCTATGGAGAAAATTTGGGATCCATGGCTACCTGGATTGAAAACTATTAGTTGACAACTAAGAGTTTCGTTGTTGGAATGTGCCCTTCGCTCATGGGAATTTTTTTCGTTTTATGGTTGGCGGAATCAACAACTAGTTGGGCACATACTTGCATTACATGTCATTGTGTTATCCACCTGCTACCACTATAACCTCCAGGTGTGCCCACGCTGCCCCACGTGATACACACTAGATTAGTTGGGGGGAGTTGAACTCGAGACCTATTTGGAACTTTATTTTCACGGCACTTGCCAATTGAGATACCCCCCCAGGGGAGCTCATGGGAAATTTTGATTTCCCAACACTAATATCTTATATTCATGCCACCCTGATCGGCTTCCAAAATTTGAGTTCACCGACTTCGATGACAAGAGTCGTTTCATTTAAGACTTCGTATCTGCAAGATCCATGGGTGTTACCCTCTTTGTGTGAATTGATCGTTGTACACACCCATGTCAGGATGGATATGACAATGTATGCAATTGAGGTCACTTATCAAGTTATTCAACACACTACTATAGACCTTAATCAAACTCCTACTTGAACATAGGAGGATGATCAATACCCAGATCTCGTTTGGGCTCAAAATTATTTAACTTCTCAAGATTGTCTTAATACTATCATGCTCTTAGCGAAGCTATTATTGAGGAAATGATTAGGTCAAAAAGGCCCTGGGATGATATGCATCACTGATCATATTTTATCCTCGAGATCAGTCGTGTGGAAAAAGGAGAATTTAATTCATCTATGAGCGGAAATGATAGTCGGACGGTGAACCCTTTAGAAAAGCACAACATCTATATTGAAGGGAATATGGTGAATATATCGGAAACTGTCTCGATCAACATCTCTAGAACCATCGATGTTGTTGAAAACATATTTATTGGAGAAAATTGTTCTCAAGATGAAATTTTTCAATATACAGTGCCTTAAAAATAATTTCATGATGTTTTCGCTCGACCGTATGAGGAAATTCCTAACATAGATCATAGGATTGTCGAACATGAGATTCGAACATAGGAAAAGTTTCAATCTTCTTCGACAGAAGTTGTGATCGGTAAACCCAAGGAAAGTGGAAGCAATCAAAGTTGAGGTGGAAAGTCGGCTTTATCTACCCAATACCTTTGATGGGATGGGTGTTTAACCTCATTCCAATCGACAAGAAACAGGGTACAATTTGTGTATGCATGGAATTTCATGATTTGAATAAATCTTGTCCTAAGGACAACTTCCCTACGTCGTTCATCGATCAGATCCTTGATGAGTGCACGAAAAGTGAGATTTTCTTTTTTATGGACAGTTTTTATGGTTATAACTAGATACAAATTCACCCCAAGGACCAACACACGACAGATTTTATTTTTCCTTAGGGAACCTTTGCATACAAGAGGATGCCCTTTGTCCCTAAAAACACTGGAGCCACTTTTTAGTGGGCCATGATGTTCACTTTTCATGATCTTAAGAACATTGTGGAGCCTTATTTGGCTGATCTCAATGTCCATTCACATAAGAGGGTGCAACACCTTTTACACCTATGCCTTGTCTTTGAAGGATGTTGCCACTATTGAATTCGCTTGAATCCACACAAATACATATTTTGTGTATGTCAGGATGAAAATATTAGGATTCATCGTTTCAACTAAAGGGACCATGGCTAACCCTCTAAAAATTGAGGCAATAACCCAGTTGCCTCGCTTGTGCATAGCTCGTTACCTTTAGAGTTTACAGGGAAAGGCAAATTTTCTGCAACGTTTTGTACCAAACTATGGTAATATCATAAAAACATTTATGCACCTTTTAAAGAAATGGGTTCCTTTTCATTGGGATGATTCGGCACAACGTTCTTTTGACATGTTGAAGAAGGATCTAGTGTCCACTCCCTTTCTTAGCCCCCTAGATTATAATTGAGTTTTCTTGTTATATCTTGCAACAGTTGAATCTTCGATTGGCATGGTCTTAGTCCAGGAAGTTGATGATCTCTATGAGCATGTCATCTATCACTTGAGTCATACTTTGTTAGGCCCTGAACTACTGTAACATGGTTTTCTTCATAAAATAAAATAATAATTAAATAATAAATGGCATAGATGATTTATGGAGTTCACTGACTTTTAAACATCATGAGTGTATATTTGTTCCATTCATTCACAGCATTGGATCGTGATAATTATTTCTATATGGTTGATCTTCATCTTCATGGTGCCCCTTGACATGATATTAAATGAAAATTCAAAGAGAAGTGAAAAGGAGATTTCAATTTTTGGGGAAAAATGCAAAGGACATTAATTCGATTTTTGGGTGCAAATGCATAACCTTTATAAGTAGTTTATCCACCTATATATGTATATGTTGCGGATTGTGTTGATATATAAATAGTGACCAAAATGTATGTGTTGTGGATTGTGTTGATATATAAATAGTGACCAAAAGTACATACAACTAACTCAAATGTTCAAAGATTATTTCATCTTATAATAAGTCTTTTTTTGAAACATTAAATTATGGCATTAGTGATAAGTTTTTTTAAACATTAAATTATGTCAATGCAAATAATACATTGTTATAAAAATGTTTATCTTTCTAAAATAACTATGAGGTCAACATTCATTGAGAAGAATAAGAAGATGTATCTCATAAATGAAAATTCAAGAAAGGAATTTTGCTAAATTCTCTAGCATCAAATGTTATTATCTTTAAATATGAAGAACAAAATAAGAGATATATTTTTACAATGAAGAAGTTTGACACCTTTTATCTTTATCAAAATGCATATTACCAAGGTTATGGGATAAAATGAAGATATTTCTACCACTTTAAGATGACAATAAAAATGGATACTTAAAGGCAATGAATAGTAAATTACAAAAATCTAGATCAAATACTATTGCAATGGTGGCTAGTGTAATTTAGATAAAGCTCCACATTCAAGAGATCCAATACATTAAGATTGAACAAGAGTTCCTCTAATATTATTGCCTTCAAACATTATTCATGATTCATTACTCAAAATGATTAGCCAGGACTTGTTAGATTGGATCTCCCTTAATTATCATAATCCCATTTTAGTAAAGTAATAAGAAAGCAGTTTCCAAATGCTTTGATCTCTTTTAGAAGAAGGACACTTCAAAGCTAATGATTTTTTTGGATTACCGAGAATTGAACAAGCAAAGTATGAAGAATGGATACATGTTGCTTTTAGCTACTTATTGCTTTGACAAGTTGACCAAGTTCAAAGTCTTTTCAAAGTCTGACTTGCAACATATGTATTATTAGGTGTATATTCAATATGGAGATGAGGAGAAGACAACCGCGG
>JASDQU010680669.1:27427-45568 GCA_032191745.1 Picea mariana | reverse complement strand
TTCACTAACAGATAGTTCTGACTATGTCTGTAAGATGAAGAAAGCTTTATATGGACTAAAACAAGCACCATGAGCTTGGTATTATAGATTGGATAAATTTTTACAAGACAAAGGGTTCAAGAAAGGTATTGTTGACAACAATTTATATATTAAGTTTGAAGATGATGATCTATTAGTGATCAAAATCTGGACCAGGGGGCAAAAATTTGCTCAATTTTCAAAGTGCTCAGATTGCGACGAAAACGGTGCCATTGCGTCCGTCTCGTCTTCCTGATTCCGGCGGTATATTTACTTTCACAAACGAAGTCTGTATGGAGAAGATATCGCGATCTGTTCGCCGAGACAAACAGGCAAAAATTTGATGCTCACTGTACCTATCCGTACAGTCCGTACATGACACGTGGAAGGCCGTACAACATACGTGGAATATCTATACAGGACACATGGTGGCTCTAGGGTGTGACACGTGTCATGCATTTATGGACTTTTCAGTGTATGATTTGACCAATTTTGAAGTGACACATGTCACCACTGGATGGGTGACACGTGGCACGGATGACGTCAGCATTTGATGTGGCGACCGTACGATGACATGGGCTAATCGGCGGTTGACAAGTGGCCAGGTGACGTGGCACATTTTCATTGGTTGATGTTGGTGAATAGCAGGATGACACGTGTCCGGTTGGAGGGCGAATAATAAGAAGACACGTGGCCCAATCGGAGGGCGCCACGTGTCCCCCTCATTTTTGGTTTGTGTGTTGGTTCAAAAACTTGTGGAGCCGACTGGATTTGAACCAGCGACCTCATCCACGCATAACGACTTCACATTGGCCGCCCGACCATTGGGCCACGGGTATTGCTTGTATATGTGTACCCATTTACATATATTTAAACTTGTTTTAAGTTTCAGTCGGCGGGGGGTTGGGCCGGGGCCTAGCCCCGACCCCCCGTTCTATGCTGTGGATATGACCGCCAATAAAACATGGGGGGCCAAATATAACCGTGTCTTTAAATTATGCGCGGGGTGCCAAATATATACGTAACCATATATTATATATGTTGTATGCAATGTGTTAACTTATATGTGGCGGGTTTATTTAAACCGTAGTTTTTGGTATAACCATATATTAATACAATGCATGGGAATTATGTTATGGTTTGACCACCGGTTAATATATATAACGCACAGGTATTGTTTAACATATTGTTGTAACCATTGGGCGCGGTTATGTGGTTGTGCCCGTTACAACAGTGTTAACCACCTTTTTGCTAAGCCGACGGTCATATGCGCCATACACCCAAGTGTTAGGCGGTTGGGGGCTGGAGGCACCCTAACTGTCCTACAGTTTGCACCATTGGCGTGGTTGCACCCGGTGCCAGGTTATAACGCGCATTGGGAGCGTGTTCCAGGTTTATGCACACAGAGGTGCGTTTTGTAGAGCCAGTTCCAGCAAAGCTTGAAGGAGGAAAATGGAGGAGGCCTAACTTCATCATCGTTTGGCTGTTTGAGGTGTCGTAAAAGCCCAGCTAGGGGTTTTTGGACTTGCTGGATCCATTGGTGCAGTTTTCAAAGCCATTTGAAGACTTCTTCAACAAGTTTTTCACCATTGAAGTTTCAGGAAGCTCCAGGGAACTTCAAGCCCTCTTTGATGGAGGACATGGTTTGGTGAGCCTATATTTGTTTTCTGTGATTGAATAATCATTTTTGGCTAATTGATATGCTCTGGACACATTCGGACAGTTTTCAGAGGCTGTTGAGGACTTTTACAGGTGTTTTTCCAAAGAGAAACTCAGGGAAGCTTATGGCCACATGTAGAAGAGGTCATGCCCGGATGAGCCATGATCTGTTTTCAGAGTTGTATTAGTCATTTTTGGGGTTTTTATGTGTTCTAATCTCAATGGTGCAGTCTGTTTTTCCATTGGAGTTGAGCAATAGCTTGTAAAAGAACTTTTGAATAAATAATCCCAGAGAGCCAAGTCCATTATGGAGGCTCAAGGAGATGTAGCCCGTAGGGGGGTGAACTCCTTTATCATGTTGTGATTGTTCTGAGTTTGATGGTTTATTTGCTGCAAATTATGTTGCTGTGATTTCATTTAAATCACATGTTTAACCATTTAAAAGAACAATTTCTCATAGATAAACATTTAAAGGAAGAAGCATAAAACTTAACACATAAGTTTATATTGCATATTTATACACATGAAGCAAGGTCCTGTAAAGTTTATTTTAATGAAGTAGGGGTGCTTGCATAGCATAACAAGTCAGCCTTCTATTTTTAGATCAATTAGTTGTTTTGGTTTATGTAGATGACATTATTTTTGGCTGTACTAATGACTCTTTTGTTCAGTGGTTTTCTAATTCTATGCAAATAGAGTTTGAGATGTCCATGATAGGAGAACTGTCATATTTTCTTGGTTTACAAGTAAATTAGATTTCTGCAGGAATATTTATCTCTTAAGAAAAATATTTGAAAGAGATGTTGAAAAAGTTTCAGATGGAAGATTCATCTCCTATTAATACACCTATGGTGGTTGGTTGCAAGCTCAGTAAAGATGATATTTTACCTGATGTTGATCAAATAACATATCGATCAATGATAGGCAGTCTTATGTACATCACAACATCTCATCCTGATATAATGCAAGCTGTTGGAATGGTAGGTCATTATCATTCCGCTCCTAAACAAAGTCATTTAGCAGTTGTCAAGAGGATATTCAAATATTTGAAGGGCACAATGACTTATGGTTTGTGGTATCCTAGAAATCAGAATTTTCAGTTAACTGCTTATTCAGATGTTGATTGGGAAAATTGTGTGGATGAGAGAAAGAGCACCAGTGGAGGTGCATTCTTCCTGGGTAACTCGTTAGTAGCATATATTAGGAAGAAGTAAGGATCTATTTCCTTATCAACTACAGAGGCAGAGTACATTGTTGTTGCTACTTGTTGCACTCGAATTTTATGGATGATACAAACTCTTGTAGATTTGAAGGTAACTTATACTGATCCCATCCCACTTCAATGTGATAACACCAGTGCCATTAGTGTCTCCAAAAATCTTGTACTTCATTCAAAGACTAAGAATATACCAATAAAATACTATTTTATCAGAGAATAAATTACAAACAAAGTTGTTCAGTTGAATTATATTCCTTCCATTGAACATATAGCTGATATCTTTACTAAACCATTAGCAATGACACCATTTGAATATCTTTGTCAGAAGTTGGGGGTCATATCTTCTTTAGTCTAATCTGTTCACCTTTTCAGGGGGAGTACTTATTGAATATATGTTGTATTTTTGGTAAGTATTGTAACAACTTAGGGGGAGCATATTTTCTTTCACATTGATGTCAAAGGGGGAGAAATGTTGTGGTTAGTTGTCTAGATGCTATAGAAAATCAATGTAAGTGCATCCTTTCAGGGTTTCCATCAATTCCAAAGGGGGAGATTGTTGGCATATCTTTTAGGAAAAGAATGTGCTTGACATTGATGGAAAGAACAACAACGATGGCACTCAAAAAATCGATGAAAAGAACAACAGTGAGGACACTCAAAAGAGCATAGAGGAAGAGATTAGACCTCATCCTTCGGATTGGAGCGTGAAGGACTAGAAACCGTTGGATCCAATATAACTGCAAAGAGGATAATAGCCAAGAACCATCCTCCAACTCGTGATATGCATAGTCGTGAAATGATCTAGGTCGTTGGATCCAAAGGACACGTGGCGAGAGATCAACATTTCACTGACTAAAGAGTCAAAGGAAGGGGGTGCTCTAACCTTTGAAGTCGCGAAATGTGAAATCGTGATAAGATCTGGACCATTAGATCACAGGGGGTTGTGGGCCATTGATCTAGAGTATTTCAGATATAAGGAGTTAGAACAGTCAGAGTTGGCTCACATCCAAACCAAGGATGATTTTAAGGATGGAAATTTATTTTAAAATGTAGAAACCTTGACGAATCTTACTAATCCTTCATATGTCAACTATAAATGTTTGGCGATATTTTTGTAAAAATATTCAAATTTATAAGTATTTTATATAGTTTTTATAAACTTTTGGTGATTTTTAAGGTAAAATAATTTTATCCTATAGAATTTGGGAGAATCATTTTCAAAATAACGAATCTCGTTTTTGGAAAAACCATGGAAAATTAGCCCATGAGAAAAATTTATCCCCTAAAATCATCCTTGGTTCAAACATCCGAAACACAAAATCGCAATAAGACCTGGACCATTATATCATAAAGGGATATGGACCGTTGATATGATATGAAGTCCAAGTTCGTGAAGAGGAGTTCTTAACTGTTGGATCGAGGACTAATCTAGGCCATCAGATCCAAGAGAAGAACATGTGCCACAAGAGGATATCCACGTCAGTAAGGACAACTACATAGCACATCCACAAGGACCACGTCAGACATGAACTCGCGAAATCCCAAAATCCAGAAGGTAATCACGATCTTTGAGTCATGAGAAATATTAGACCGTTGATCTGAGGTGATTGAATTCGGGAGTTCGGGAATCGTAAGAGGGGAGGTGATCTAACCTCCGACATTAGGAGTTTGGCTCGTGGTCATAGCCAAGGCCACATCGTCGTTGGATTAAGGGAGGAGATAACAAGTTTCTAGGCTCCACATCAGAGATGTGAAATCACAAAATGCCTTTTTTTTAATAGGGTTGTGGCCATAGTCAGTGGTCACATTAGCAGAAGAGAAGGGAAGGATATAGTGTTGCTAGGATCCACTTTAGAGTTTCTTGATTTGGAAAAATTGAGGTGACTCACATTCGATCACCTGAAACACGAAATCATGAAACAACTTTTGTTTGGCGTATGGTCACAGCGAGTGGGCATGTGGGGAGAAACACGCCCGGTGCTAGTTCGAGCAGGTAAAGTTCGTGAGGAACATATTTGAAAGTTCATCAAGTCTCTGTGGATTTAATCCAATGGTGTTGATTATCTCGACAATCTGATCGAAGGGTTACTGTTGCACTTCACAGATTATTGATCAGTTATGATTTAGTTAGAAGAACTGAATAATATTTCTTGGGCGATTGGCGATTTGGTCGCTTGGCAGTTTCTCTTGGAGATGTGAGGTGTAACAAATTTGATGCATTTATATAAAATGCAAAGTTCGTGATTGAGTTAGGTTGGTTCTTCTCACTGGAAAAATGAGTTGAACTAAGAGAAAGGAAAATCACAGTATGCACAGTGTGAGATCAAACTTAGAGATGAGAAACAAAAGCTGAACAGAACAGAAAAGGTGAAGAGAGAAAAATGTACACATAACAAAGATCATGAGAGGAATAAAGAAAGAACAGATAGAAAGAGACAGCAAGTCAAGCCAAGTATGAACAAAACAGAAGAATAGTGAAGCAGAGAAGAATTGCAGAATAGAGAAGAAGTGGTAAGAATTGATATATCGGTAAATATGATGATAGGGTTGATGAAGGTATCTTCTTAGGATATGCTACAAACAATAAAGGATACAGATGCTATAATAAGAGGCTGCATAAACTGGCTGATTTCATTGACATAAAAGTTGCTGAAGAAATATTGGTACGAGATGTAAGCAGTGTTGAATCGACCACATAAAATATAGTTGAAGTTGAAGATGAACAGGTCCAAGAATCAGAAAGAGAAGACTCTGATTCAATGGAAGATACAAATACTCAGGCAGACTCAAATAAGCAGACAAAAACAAAACCACCTCTCAAAATTGTTAGAAAGAATCATCTTGAAAATCAGATAATTGGAGATATGAATAAAGGAGTTCAGACAAGAAGTAAATTGATTAAAGACTCAGAACAATCTCATATTATTTTCCTATCTATGATTGAACCTAAAAATTTTGATGAAGCAAGCAAGCATGATGATTGGATTAGAGCTATGAATGAAGAGCTTGATCAGATTGAGAAGAAAAACACTTGGGAGCTGGTTCCTAGACCTGAAGATAAGAATGTAATAGGCTCCAAATGGTTATTCAAGAACAAAATGAATGAAAAAGGACATATTGTTAGGAATAAAGCCAGATTGGTCTGTAAGAGATATGCACAAGTTGAAGGGCATGATTTTGATGAAATCTTTGCACCAGTGGCAAGATTGGAAGCCATCATGATGTTTCTTGCATATTCATGCCATAAGAACTTTAAAGTATATGAGATGGATGTTAAGTCATCATTTCTCAATGGAGATCTAGAATAAGAGGTATGTATGGATCAACCTGAAGGATTTTCACTGAAAAATAGTTCTGACTATGTCTACAAGATGAAGAAGGCTTTATATGGACTGAAACAAGCACCATGAGCTTGGTATTATAGATTGGATAAATTTTTACAAGACAAAGGGTTCAAGAAAGGTACTATTGACAACAATTTATATATTAAGTCTGAAGGTGATGATCTATTAGTTGTTTTGGTTTATGTAGATGACATTATTTTTTGCTGTACTAATGACTCTTTTGTTCAGTGGTTTGCTAATTCTATGCAAATAGAGTTTGAGATGTCTATGATAGGAGAACTATCATATTTTCTTGGTTTACAAGTAAATCAGAGTTCTGCAGGAATATTTATCTATTAAGAAAAATATTTGAAAGAGATGTTGAAAAATTTCCAGATGGAAGATTCATCTCCTGTTAGTACACCTATGGTGGTTGGTTACAAGCTCAGTAAAGATGATATTTCACATGATGTTGATCAAATAACATATCGATCAATGATAGGCAGTATTATGTACATCACAACATCTCATCCTGATATAATGCAAGCTATTGGAATGGTAGGTCATTATCATTCCGCTCCTAAACAAAGTCATTTAGCAACTGTCAAGAGGATATTCAAATATTTGAAGGGCACAATGACTTATGGTTTGTGGTATCCTAGAAATCAGAATTTTCAGTTAACTGCTTATTCAGATGTTGATTGGGAAAATTGTGTGGATGAGAGAAAGAGCACTAAAGGAGGTGCATTCTTCCTGGGTAACTCGTTAGTAGCATGGATTAGTAAGAAGTAGGGATCTATTTCCTTATCAACTACAGAGGCAGAGTACATTGTTGTTGCTACTTGCTGCACTCAGATTTTATGGATGATACAAACTCTTGTAAATTTGAAGGTAACTTATATTGGTCCCATCCCACTTCACTGTGATAACACCAGTGCCATTAGTGTCTCCAAAAATCCTGTACTTCATTCAAAGACTAAGCATATACCAATAAAATACTATTTTATCAGAGAATAAGTTACAAACAAAGTTGTTCAGTTGAATTATATTCCTTCCACAGAACAGGTAGCTGATATCTTTACTAAACCATTAGCAATGACACCATTTGAATATCTTCGTCAGAAGTTGGGGGTCATATCTTCTTTAGTCTAATTTTTTCACCTTGTCAGGGGGAGTACTTATTGAATATATGTTGTATTTTTATTAAGTATTGTAACAGCTCAGGGGGAGCATATTTTCTTTGACATTGATGTCAAAGGGGGAGATATGTTGTGGTTAGTTGTAAAAGTTGTGGTTAGTTGTCTGGATGCTATAGAAAATTAGTGTAGGTGCATCCTTTTAGGGTTGCCATCAATGCCAAAGGGGGAGATTGTTGGCATATCTTTCAGGAAAAGAATGTGCTTTTCATTGATGGCAAGAACAACAACGATGACACTCAAAAAATTGATGGAAAGAACAACAGTGAGGAGAACAACAATGAGGACACTCAAAAGAGCACAGAGGAAGAGATTATACCTTAGCCTTCAGATCGGAGCGTGAAGGACTAGAAACCATTGGATCCAGTATAATTGCGAAGAGGATAATGACCAAGAACCATCCTCCAACTCGTGATATGCGTAGTTGTGAAATGATCTGGGTCATTGGATCCAGAGGACACGTGGCGAGAGATCAACATTTTACTGACTAAAGAGTCAAAGGAAGGAGGTGCTCTAACCTTTGAAGTCGTGAAATGCGAAATCGTGATAAGATCTGGATCGTTAGATCATAGGGGGTTGTGGACCGTTTATCTAGAGTATTTTGGATATTGGGAGTTAGAACAGTCAAGGTTGGCTCACGTCCAAACCAACGATGATTTTAAGGATGGAAATTTATTTTAAAATGTAGAAACCTTGGCGAATCTTACTAATCCTTCATATGTCAACTATAAATGTTTGGCGATATTTTAGTAAAAACATTCAAATTTATAAGTATTTTATATATTTTTTATAAACTTTTGGTGATTTTTAAGGTAAAATAATTTTATCCTATAGAATTTGGGAGAATCATTTTCAAAATAACGAATCTCGTTTTTGGAAAAACCATGGGAAATTAGCCCATGACAAAAATTTAGCCCCTAAAATCATCCTTGGTTCAAACATCTGAAACACAAAATCACAATAATACTTGGACCATTAGATCATAGAGGGATATGGACCGTTGATCTGATATGAAGTCCAAGTTCACGAAGATGAGTTCTTAACCATTGGATCGATGACTAATTTGGGCTTTATATCCAAGAGAAGAACATGTGCCACAAGAGGATATCCACGTCAGCAAGGAAAATTGTAGATCACATCAACAAGGACCACGTCAGACATGAACTCATGAAATCCCAAAATCCAGAAGGTAATCACGATCTTTGAGTCACGGGAAATCTCAGACCGTCGATCTGAGGTGATTGAATTCGGGAGTTCGGGAATCGTAAGAAGGGAGGTGATCTAACCTCTGACATTGGGAGTTTGGCTCATGGTCATAGCCAAGGCCACATCATCGTTGGATTAAGGGAGGAGCTAGCACGTTGCTGGGATCCACATCAGAGATGTGAAATCGCGAAATGCCTTTTTCTGAATAGGTTGTGGTCACAGTCAGTGGTCACATTAGCGGAAGAGAAGGGAAGGATATAGTGTTGCTAGGATCCACTTCGGAGTTTCGTGATTTGATAAAATCGAGGTGACTCACATTCGATCACCCGAAATGTGAAATCATGAAATGACTTTTGTTTGGCGTATGGTCACAGCAAGTGGGCATGTGGGGAGAAACACGCCCGGTGCTAGTTGGAGTAGGTAAATTTCGCGAGGAACATATTTGAAAGTTCAACAAGTCTCTGTGTATTTAATCCAATGGTTTTGATTATCTCGACAATCTGATTGAAGGGTTACTGTTGCACTTCACAGATTATTGATCAATTATGATTTAGTTAGAAGAACTGAACAATATTTCTTGGGCGATTGACGATTTGGTCGCTTGGCATTTTCTCTTGGAGATGCAAGGTGTAACAAATTTGATGCATTTATATAAAATACAAAGTTTGTGATTGAGTTAGGTTGGTTGTTCTCACTGGAAAAATGAGTTGAACTAAGAGAAAGGGAAATCACAATATGCACAGTGTGAGATCAAACTCAGAGATGAGAAACAAAAGATGAACAGAACAGAAAAGGTGAAGAGAGCAGAATGTACACATAACAAAGATCATGAGAGGAACAAAGAAAGAACAGATAGAAAGAGACAACAAGTCAAGCCAAGTATGAACAAAACAAAAGAATAGTGAAGCAGAGAAGAATTGCAGAACAGAGAAGAAGTGGTAAGAATTGATATATCTGTATTGTTGGTTATTCAATCATTTATTTATAATCAGGTAGGTAGGGAGGTTCTAGGGAGGACTGTAGTGCTATGTTATTCAAGTTGGTGCTTGAATACTGGAAGTTGTAGTTTTCATCTAGTTGTGGCTAGAAAACAGGGTGGCAGGGTGGTGCTAGGGAAAACATAGAGTTTTTTGTATGCAAGTTGGTGCCTATATAAGTGGAAGTAGGTGTTTCCATCCAGTTGGTGATGGAACACTCAGGGAGCTGGTGCTATAGAAACCAGAGAGTTGGAGCTCTCAGTAAGTTGTAGTTTGTAAAACAGAGGTGGTAGCCTCATTTTGAGTTGGTGCTCAAAGATAGATGATGTACAGAACATAAAATATTGCCTATCATTTGAAGAAGAAGAGTTTTTCTCCCTTTATGGGTTCCTTGTGAAAATTTGTCTCTATGTGTATCATATGTGTGATTGATGTTTATTATTTATGTTGTTCATATCTTGTATAATATTGATGGCCACTTGGAGAATATTGAAAAAATGTTTTAATAGACATAATATTGTTTAAGAACAGTAACAATTGATTCACCCCACCTCTCAGTTGTCTTAGTAATTTCAACAAAATCTATTATACATTGATTGTCAAGGTTTATATAAACAATTGTTCAATCCAAAGAGGATACAAGTGTGAGTGTGCGTAGGTTTTATTTTTCTTTGTTAGGCCACTTCTCCTCAATCCTTACAATCAGATTAGAAGACTTGAACAAGTGGGTTGAATTGTACACTATTACTCACAATTATATTTCTCATTTCCAAGAGAGGTATCGCCCATGACACTTGTAACACCCCATTTTCCCCCAAGTGTATAATTATGCTTAAGAATTCATGAACTGCAATTAATGAACATTGTAATTTTTTTTATGATTAATGGAAACACCTACCAGCTGACTGAAGGGGAATCCTTGCAACACTGGCCATGATACTACAAATGGGAACTAGTGAGAGGGAAAATGGGAATTTTATGTGAAGAAAATAGGAAGCTTGTCTAGAAACCGAACCTACACCTGCATGACCTCAAATGATAAAATTTTCTAAAGTAATTTTTTTTCCCAAATTCACAAGAAATCTCATTAATGGAATTAGATTAGGTGGTTGGGGTAGTTATGTCTAGCTTCAAATCTTGTACTTTGAGGAGTGATGGGGTCAAATGAATTTGTCAGCTAGGAGTACCTTGGAAGTGCCCCTTGGATTGAGGAGTTTAACCTCAGGGGCTTCTTTTGACAGAAGAAAGTTGAGGAACCCAAGGGAAAAAGAGAATGTTCTAGATCAAGAATAGAGAGGAAGAGGAAAAAAACTGCAGAAGTAGTGTGATATTATTAACGCATAAGAGTGTGAGAACTCAATCCAGAAAAGAGAAGGGAAAAGTTGGGAATTTTATGTGAAGAAAATATAAATCTTACCCAGAATGTTAATGGTCAACATTGGAATAGAGAATACCCATATCCAAACTGGAGTAGAGAGGGCCACGAGTTGGTGCTTGTTGAAAATAAATTGACACTAGTAAGGGAAGGAAAGTAAGGGACTCTGCAATAGTGAAGGGATTCCCTTCTACATAGGAAATCTGACTGGGAATGAACCTAGTAAGCTCGTGGAGGCCCTTGGATTAGTGAGATGAGGAGATTTCTGATGTTTCTAGTGTAGTGAAGGAGAGTAACCTTCCTGACAAAACCCTTAACCTAAAATCCAACTGGTAAGAGTCTCTTGGTATTGTCATGGCTTGGAAGGGGGTAGCTTGTTGAAGAAAGAAAAATTACATAAGATCCTATATTTGGGTGGAAAGGCATTCACCCTTGATCAGTTGGATAGTTGATGTTCAAATCGAAATAGATAAGTGCTTCCTAAATATATCTGGAAATTATTTTGTAAATGAATATGCATTCTAATCTATTGTTAAAAGAAGTCTTAATGTATTTGTTTTAATGCTCGAATGTGAATAATTTTTGTAACCTAAGGTTCTTACGAAGATTGATTGACTACCTGAAATGACTGTGTATGATAGATATGATGGAGGCCTGTGAACATGTGTTTCTCCAAGCCATTGAATGGAAAGTTTATAGGATGAGAAAATATTCACTTTGGGGGTTGTTGGGAGGTGATGACTGTGTGTTGAAGGTGAGGGAAAAAATACTGAGGGGTTAGAGTTAAAAACTTGCAGAAAATGCCAAGGAGTTTGTGGGTAATTTTTCCTTGAAACGCTTTGTCACCCTATTGAAATCCCTAAGTAAACCTCAAGAAGTAATCTCATATGTTGATTTGGTGCAGAGAGTCGATCATGTCCTTTTTCAAATATTAGGGATTTAGATAAATTCTTTCGAAAGGAAATCCTTTCGAAAAAACCCTAGAGTGATGTTAAGGTAAACTTTTATATGGGAAAGTTTCAATTTGAGTAGAGACGCCAATTTTCCTAGAGGCTAGACCGACGAGAACTGAACCAGAGATTCTTCATGAGTTAATATTCTAATATTTTAGGAAGTGTGGCATTAGTAAATATCCACAAAGATCGAGTGCAAAGGAACCTCAAATGAGATAATCCTAAAGGTTAAGGCCCAAGAGGAATCAAGCCATAGATCTATCGACAACTCGACCAGCAAAGTCTGAGTCGTTGTTCTCAACGTGGGCTCAATTGATAGGAGAACGCTATTGAAGTTGTGATGATGGTTAACCTTCGAGAAGGTCTGAGATATGAGAGGTCCTTGACCATTATATGTGGGGTCCAATGACCATAAAATCCCTTGTAAGATTCCAGTTCAGAAAACATTTCTTGGAAGGACCATGAGGTTGTGAAACAAAGTAATTATTGATGGAAAGAAATCGAGTGAATGAAAATTGTTGATCTTCCGAGGAGTCCACTCAATGAGATATAAACCATAGATATTTCCATAAACACTCCCAATTGAGTGAGAAATGGGGAGCTGGTGAGACCGTTAGCTATCATGCATTTGAAGGTTTTGAGTGAGTCAAAACCATTGATTTCCTTAGTTCTAGACCATTTGATTTGTTGGGAGTAAGGCCATCATAAGGAATGAATTGGAAGAAAAGGGTTGGGGTTCCAAAACTGATTTTTTCGATGAGGGAGAATCCGATCTACTGCCAACCATTTCTTTAACCTGATTCGATAGAGTCAAGACCATTCATCTAGGTGAGTTTATCTCCTAGATTGTGTGGTTTCATTCCACCAAAGGATTTCTATGGGAGAGTGGCGCATTTGAGGACATGTCACTATCATGAAAATACACATGCCAATATGTTTATCAATGTAGATGACATGGATGATTCCATGTGGAGGACACATAGGATGAAGGGCATGGAGAAGGGAAAATATCATAAGAACTTAGGAGGTCAGTTCGATAGGTCTGTAACTATTTAAGACTACGTGGAAACTTGAAGGAACACTTTTTGCGAGTAGGTCTCTATCTATGGTTTTACGATCTAAGATATGAATCATAGTGGAAAGAGGAATTTTGACATCCCACCAGCTTTAGTGGGGTTTAGGGGGTTGGGTGCATTACAACACTACTTTCAAATCCATATAGATTTGATGAACCTGGAAAATTATCAGTCGTAGGCAGAGAAACTGATATCTCTAAAGTGATTTCTATCCATTCAAAACAAAAAAAAACATTGAGTTTAGCTAGCTCATCATTCAAAATAGGTCTATAATTTCATTTCAAAATTGGTTCAAGTTTAGCTAGATCAATCATCCCAACCGGTTCTGAAATTTCCAATGCAATATTTATCAAAAAAAATAGAAATGAACTCCCATAGTTAGATGTTGTATCAGAATGAAAGAAAAGTCACACTAATTTTTGTATTTTGATACAAATTATTCAAAAACCTTTCTCTCTAGGTTTCACATTCTTCAAACACATGTAACATGCATTAACTAGATGAAAGAGATAGCTTGTCCATTCTGTCAGTATGCATGAGGCCACAGAATATTTTTTCTACACCCTACAGGGGATGCATGCATTGATTGGTGGGCTTCGTAGTTCGCATTGTATTAACATGTTATAATGCATGTAAACCATGTGAATTATGGAAGATCAAGTTCCAATTTCTAATGTTGATTTTTTTCATTAAGTGAATTATGCATGCTTGAATTCTAGTCCCCAAAAATTGTTGAGGAGATATGTCCACGAAACCTTACAATTATTTGCATGCATGTAACTTTCACCTATCCTCATGAGTGATAAGATGTCAACAAAGGTAGGGGCTAACTACATAGGATCTCATGCTTGTTATATATTATACATACGGGGAAAATTTTTCCATGTATAAATGTAATTCAAATGTTGTGAAGGTAAAATTGTAGGGCCTATAAATGGAATAGTCAAATGTTTAAAGGAAATTCCCATTGACCTATAAATACAAGAAGGTTGGTATTGATTAATGTTTAAAGGGAATTTCTATTGACTTATAAATCCAAGAAGCTTGTTTGCTTAGATAGGATAGTTAGAGGTTAGTTTGGGGATAGATTGAAGTGATTTTTAGTGAGATCGAATTATCTAATTATAATTATTGAGTATCATTATTGAATAGGCTTGAGTATTTTGAATGGATATTTAGTTGGTTGTGGGATTTGGAACTTGTAAACTTTAAAATGCCTAGGAATTAGACAAAATGCTTTAGTTTATGAGTGGTTTGGTTATGATTGGTGTGTATGAGTTACTACTTTGTGTACCTTGTGTGCCATGTGATCATGTGTTTAGAGTTATTAATAAAACTTTTTACACCGATAACTAATTAATATTATAACTTAATTACAGATATTTATTGCCATATCATTTTATTATAATTAAATTTAATGATGTATTAAAGTATTATATATTTAAAAAACTCGAGATTGTAGTAAATCTTATATCCATAAGAATAATATAAACATATATTTCAATATAATATTTTATATAAAATTAAAATTAAAATAATAATAATTTATAATAGTTATTTACAAAATCACAAATATTTATGTATGTAAAAATCATACTATAATAATCATATTATATTAATTATAAGAAGAACAATTTGAGACAATTTTAACTAAAAGAACTCATTTACTACATTAATATATTTGCACATTTTTTGATATACATAAATAAACACACTACTTTCTACACATAATTTAGTACACCACCATATATCCATTTTAATTTAATTTAAAATCTTTTCTTTTAGATATAAAAAAATTGATAATTCATTTTTTTATGCATCAAATATATCTATATTATTATAATCAAATTATGATATTTTAAACTCTGATTTAAGAGAAGAAGATGTTACACCTTCGGAAAGTTAGTGGAGGTGCTCTTTATATGATTATCAGTTAATGGGAAATGGACTTCATACCTTAAACGACTGGACTTAGGAAACCTTTGTTTCTCCATATACATTATTGTATTTTGTTTTCTTCCCCTACATCCTTAGTGTTGTTATTTCAATATCTCATGATCTAAGAGTCGTCAATCCCATCATATTCTTACTAATGGGATTTTCTTTGTTTCAATATTTCATGCTCTAAGAGTCGTCAATCCCATCATATCCTTACTAATGGGATTTTCTTTGTTTCATTTATTTCAAATGCTTAGAGTCCTTGTAAAAAGAAATAAAAAAAAAATTGTAAATGGAGATGCAAATTCACTGTCTATCATGCAATTGACGGATGGCTAAATTATTTTGGATTTTCACAACTTGAATATTAAATACCATCACTAAAACTTTAATATTTTTTTTAAGTAAAAAGGCGGGTCCTGTTATATTAAGATTGTAAAATTACAGAGTACTATTGAAGTGCCAACTGTCCCGCCTGGAAAGGAAACCGAGATAGTTGGCCAGTCCATGCCACTTCCCAAACTCAAAATTTCAGGCTGCCATCCTGCCCGAAGGAAACCAAGACGCATGGCCATCTTTAGAATAAGTCTATTCTTCACTATGCCACCGCTATCATTGCTATAAGCTAACAACAGAAAAAAATTTCTAACTGTGAGCATGCAAGAAAACCTTTTAACTGGTGTCCTCATAATTGTCTTCATTCTTTCCGCATCTGACTAGAATTGTGTAGACCTGTGCGCAAGTGGGGCATTGGTGTCTTGGGGTGGTGTTGGAGTGGGCGGCGTAGATCATATCCAGGCGTTGGTTGATTCAGATAGCGCTCAAAATCTGGTCATCCACCATGATGCGTATGACGAAGATTAGTTCCAGGTGCTCCGGGTGAAGAAATGGTGGCTGGTCCTACAAGTCTTGCGAAGTGGAGGAGAGGGGAGCTTTCATCCGTGCGTCGGCCTCATCCTAGTGCTCTCTCTGCCTGTTCTACTACGCCATTTTGTCGGTTGTGATATGGATGTTTCCTTCTATGCCTTCCAGTATCTCTCCCTCCACGAAGCAAGGTGTAAATTCCTCAGCTGGAGTGTCCCTGGGACCGTGTGCTGGTCTTGGAGTAGGGGTGATGGAATTCTCTCCGAAACAAGCGGGGGGAGCCCAATTGTCCAGGACCGTGAAGAGGAGATTCTTTGAGTAATTCTGGATAGATTCATCTGGAGGAATCTCCTCGACATACGCCATGGGAGGCATTCCAATTCTTCTGGACTTCTTGGTTCTCCTCCTACTAGCTAGAGCCAATGCTCTTTCAAAATTCTTCTGTTGCTTTCTACGTGAGTCGGCCGCATACCAAGCCACGCCTTTGCAAGGCCGCCCCCTTGCTATTGGCATGCTTAAAAGCAAAGTTGTTGTCGGAATGCCAGCTGAAAGGGTGTCTCTGTTCCTGCACCTTGAAGGTTCAGCTTTCGGCTCTGCAACCTTCAAATGCATCACAAAGCCTCCAAGGCTCTTGATAAGGATGGAGATGATATCTATGGCCATTAAGGTTGTGGTCTTAATGCGTTGGTCGACCATCCTCCTCATGCGAGTGAGAGGCCTCATCATTTGTTAAGGGCTACCTGGGTTTAATCCCATCATAAATGGCGAGGAGATGGGAGCTTGTGGCCAGCATTTATGGCACCACCCGGCTCTGATCCGCGTGTCCTTCCCTCTCCGCGTGGCACCCCATCCGGGGCACTAAAACTTTAATATTAAATACCATCACTAAAACTAATAAGTAAGAATTGATCATCATACTATAATTGTAATTGTGTTCATAGTGATATTTTATAGCTAAGTATTAGATTAATGTGTGATTCTGTGTCTAAATTTAAAGTAGAGTTGACACAGTATCACTCTTAAATAATAATAATAATAATAAATCAAGTAAATGAAAATTGTATTTATAGATTCTAATCTTTTTCTAAATGAAACACATATATATATTCAAATTAAATTAAGTTAACTTAATTAAATCAAGATAAGAGAAGATTAAAAACACTAATTTACAAGGAATAGAATTGAATAGTCTAACCCTCCATTATCTGGCACTTCTAGTTTTACATGACAAAATCCTCCTAAACCCATTTTATAGTGCAAAAGAAAGAGTTTGCACTTAGAGAAATTTGATCCCTCTAAAGGCTTATCTCACAAAATCCTCCTTAACCCATTTTTACGTCGAAAGGCGTACACCTATTGACAATGAGCACAATTAATCACCTTTTAATCTAAAATTCTAATCTGACGGCTAACAATTGAAGATGCTGGCATATTCTTAGTCGTCCTCCCAAATCAATGAATGTGATTTCCTCTTCATAACTTCCTTGTATTTTTGAATGCATCCGTTAACTTGTTTACCTTTTAACATTTACCTAATCATATTAAGAAATTACTGTAGCACTATATGATTGCCNTTTAAATGATTAAACTTTGGATTTAACACGCTAGTTGTGCTGGCTGTAGACGCTCATTTTCTGGTTATGCGTTTCATTTTTTGTTCACAACTTTCATTTACTTGTTGTCTGCACGTTTCATTTTCTGGTTGTTCGTTGTGTCCGTGCATTTATGGCCGAGGGTGGAAGACTATAACAGTGTGGTGGGGAAGGCCATTGCTGCGGGCTCGGGACAGATAATCAAAAGCTTATTATAACCTATAGAGAGCACTTAGGGTTCCGGCCATTAACCTGCAAGAGGAAACTTTGGCATCGCCTTTCGGTGTTCATCAACGACAGTTTTGAGTGATTGTGCTTACACTTAGAAAAAGTTTATACTTAGAAAAATTTGATCCCTTTGGAGGCTTATCTCGATCCCCATCTACATGTAACTAGCGAGCGACTGTGCCCTATGCAACTTTATGTCATTGTTCACATTGGTAATGAAGGTCTCCACTCGTCTATTCAGTTAGTCTTTTGCTCAGAGAGGGCTCTTTCTTCAACCTTGTTGGAAATTCAGGTCTCCCAAGAGGTTTTCGTCTCGATTCCTAGCGGAGCTCCAGGTCTCCGAGTTTCGAAACAAGGAAGAAGAGGAAGAGTCGCGGGATGCACCCTCTATAACGTCGCCACGGTGGACCGTTTCCCAGCTCTCAGATTTCTGAAAGTGTCGCATGAGGGGAGCGCGTTGGCCTTTCATGATGGCCTTCTACGTGGCCTCCATAGTCGATATCCAGTGATATGGCCT